>JARFXV010000826.1:0-192500 GCA_031761425.1 Cosmopolites sordidus | reverse complement strand
GGGGATTCACTACGTTTGTATTTTCCTTATTTTTTTTAGAGAAGAGGTCCCCAACCTTTTGAATATGCTGAGCTATTTTAATAATATTCAAATAGAGAGAGCTATCTGAATTTGTTTAATGCGACATTTTCGACTTAGAAGATACCTAAATTGGTATACCAACCGAAATTGAGTATAATACTGAATAGAGTGTATTAGTATATATACTTACTTGCCTATATTTAAATGGGAACAATTTATGTTCCACATTATTTAATTAAAAAAAAACTATGTCTATTGTAAGTATATTCAAACGTTTATTATATATATATATATATATATATATATATATATATATATATATATATATATATATATATATATATATATATATATATATATATATATATATATATATATATATATATATAAACACCCGATATAAATAACACCCGATTGTATATAAAATTAATTGTATGGATTGTGAAACTGTATATATCGGTCAAAGTGGTAGAAGTATAGGTTGTAGAATAAAAGGACACAAAAAATATGTCTTAAATAAGATCAAAAGCACTCGAATGTCTACTATTACATTCAGAAAAGAAAAACAACAAATTAGATCTACAAGAAATATTGGAAATAAAAAAGAAACAGTTATGTAATATCCACGAATATCAAATCCTGCCCCAAAATTGATAACCTGAGCATTACTTCCAGCCCTGTTAATGAACTTTTGTATAAAGTTGTCAACTCCTTTGACTCTGGCGAAGTAACCCCTATTGATTTCTGGAGCACGTCTGTCTATGTTTTTCACAAAATAAGAAATATAATTATCGTTCCAGTATCCCAATTGAACTGCGCCCTTTTTACACTCGCTGGCATCGTCATTAGTTGCCATAACAGGTTCATCACCCATCTTTACCTTAATGACTTACGCGTGTTTTAAGTTAAATTAGATGTTATCCTGACACTGGTTAACATTTCAGAGAACAAAGTTTTAACTACCAATTTTAGGAGACAAAATTGGTCAACAAATTAATATATTTCTTATTTTGTGAAAAACATAGACAGACGTGCCCCAGAAATCAATAGGGGTTACTTCGCCAGAGTTAAAGGAGTTGACAACTTTATTCAAAATATCTTATTTGTGGGCTGTCAAATATTTCTACTTTTTTCCTACTAATTTTTCCATGGTTAGTTTTTTTTTTCCTATATATGCAAAGCATGATCCATTCTTATCATTAGGCCCAGCTTGATATGCAGTGTAGGAAATATGATTTAGCATCCATACTTGAATGCATTGAATTAAAAAAAAAACATTCTTAGATCAGTGGATGTATCTAAAAAAGTAGAGCAGACAGAAAAAAATTGATTTCATAGCGTTCCAAATATAGGAAGGATACAAGGAAGGAAGAATGTCCAACGTAGCGGCGGATATAAGAAAAAGAACGTTGAAATTCTATGGACATATCAGTAGACTCCCACCGACAAGACTCACCAACAGAATTCTTACATACATACAAGGAGTCAAGTCAACAGTACCATGGATCACACAAGTCAGAGCTGATCTGGAAAAGGCATAAATGGGCTCGACGGAGATTGACGATAAAAGAACGTACAGAAACAAAATACATATGTGGAACGTTGCATCAGAGAGCGAAGTTTTGAGGAGATCGGGGACAAAGTGGACGGAGGAGAGAAAGAAAATCCACGGAGAAAGGATGAGAGAAGTGTGGAGGATCAGAAAGAACACTCGAAAATGAGTCAAAATGCGTGGTCCAACCGGGTCTATACGCACCTAACAATAATAATATGATTTCAATATTTTCAAACATCACTTTAATAAAACACCTAAACATATAGACTATCATGATAAAAATAATTTTTTGGACGCCTATGACTAACATAAAGTTTTTCCAACGATTTCGGCTTGAAACTGATGATGTCAACGAATTCTTTTAATGTTTCGCGAGTGTAGGTAATTGTAGAGTCACGACGCTGATAATTAATGACTGAAACAGCTGCTCGTCTCATGTACCCCCATCAAAATGTTTCAGTTTTATTGTGTGGTGTAGCTTATTTTAACAATTTTACCCCGGAGAAAACCGGCATGTCGTAAAAAGGCCATTTTGTTCGTTTTATATTCAACTTTTGAATCGTTAACATTTATGGACGAAAATTATTAGACCGGCGAATAAGATTTTCTTTGTTAAATACATGTATATACATCAGGTTTATGTGGAAAATTCGGCGATAACTAATACACGTCCGGAAAATTCTTATCGGGGATGAAAAAAATGCGGTATAAGAGCTGTTCACTCCACTAAGAATAAATCAAATCACTGTTTTTACTAGCAAAATTAACAAGAGACTGGGAAAGTTAACTCAGAGCTGGCGATCGGTTAAAAGCATTAAACATAAAGCTAATGGTTTTGCGTACCATCTCTCCAAGGTGACTCTTGTGATGAACATTCGGCCCTTTACGTATCCATACATCCATTTGTTTTTTAAGTTTGTTGTGACTGTCCCTGATATCGGACAAAAATTATCACTTCACTTGTAGACTTAAATAACAGTAATTATTGAGGGCATCCTTGTCGATTATCTTCAACCTGGATTATCAAGTGTGAAAAAGTGACACATTCATTAATCCATATGAACAAAATATCTGCCACTCCAGCATCTTTAGTTTCACTATAGTGAAACCTCTGTTGGGCGGACATATACGAGATCCTAAAAAAGTGTCCGTTTAAGAGAGTTGTCCATCCAAGAGAGATAAGGCATAAGAGTGAATTTAATAAACATTTAATCATAAATATATAATATATTACTTATTAGAATCGATAAATATATACATAATATAAAGAACGTATCATACTGGTTAAAATATTCTAGCAGGGCTGTTTGTCGGGTTTTCTTAACAATTAAAATAGCTTGGAAGTGAAGATCCAACTTAGATATCAAATTTAAAGCTGCCATGTTGCCACGTGTTGCAACAAAATGTTTTAATTGCTGCGTCACATTAATTGCCTGTTGATATGTATCAATAAACTCTTCTTCCTGTGTGTGTTGATCATCTGTTCCATCAGATGATGTTTCTTGCATAGGAACCTCCAAACATACCAATCATTCAGATTTGGAAAAGCAATTTTGAATAGTATTCTTTGATTTGATATTCCCATACATTTTTAGTAAGATATATTGCATCCAATATATCAACGTATATTTTCTTTTTATTTATATTTTTCTTTTTTCAACGTATATTTTCTTTGAGAGTTCGTGAGCTGATTCAACAGTGTTAATCATTTATGGAAGTTTCTTAAAAAGCTTAAAAAGCGTTTCTTAAAATGTGTTCTAAAAAAAGCTTTAACGCTTATAATAATGCCCATACACAATCAATAATATTTTCTAATTTTATATCTGTTGGGTGTGTACTCACGTGGTTTAGAAATTTTTTTTTTTGTTTCTCACGTTTCAATTTTCGACCAAATTTCACCGACCATTCTGTCATTAGTTCTCCAGCCATCCATGCCTTTCTATTCAATCTCCAAGTAACAATCATGTTTACGTAAAACAGTATAGTAAGCCTTTCTTTCGAAAGTTTTTTTCTTACCGTCTTATTTACTTGTGTACGTGTTGCCACTTTGAAGTTTTGTTCTCGAGTCCGTTCAAGAGAGGGATTAACCGTTGATCGGACTGGGTTTGTGTGTTCTTGTCCGTCCAAATAATGGTCCGGCCATGAGAGGTATGAATGAATAAGAAATTCATACAATGAAGTCGGAACCGATTTCACTAAAAGTGCCTGCTCAAGAGAGTCCGTCTATTAGAGGTGTCCGTAATAGAATGTTTCACAGTATTTTGATTTCAACATGGAAACTTTTCTGCTCCAAACGTAGAGTATTGTAGTCTTGCTAGAGTGTACCATCTTAAACAAATTTACCTTTTATTCTGATTTTCATTCAAAATTGTAACCTTTTTTTGTTGAATTCAAACACCCTTTGCTATACTGTAATATAATAATATTACAGTGAGGTATAAGTAACTTTTATATATTTACGCTGCTTTGCAAACAATCTCAATTTTATTATACTGATATATATATATATATATATATATATATATATATATATATATATATATATATATATATATATATATATATATATATATATATATATATATATATATATATATATATATATATATATATATATATATATATATATATATATCATCATTATCATCCTCAGCCCGTGTCGAGCCACCGCAGGATGAAGGCCTCTTCAGCATGTTTCCAACTTTCACCGTCCTGGGCTTTCCTCTGCTACTCTGGTCCAATATATTTAACGATGCCATCAATCCATCGTACTTTCGGTCTTCGTCGCGGACGTTTGTGATCAAGCGGTATCCACTCCAGGATTGCCTTGGTCCATCTGTCATCCCATAGCCGCGCTATATGGCCTGCCCATCTCCATTTCAATTGCTTTGCTCTTCCAATGATGTCAGAGACTTTCGTTTGTTCCCTGATCCATGCGCAGGACTTTCTGTATCGTCTTGTAATACCAAGCATACATTAGCCCATTTCCATCTGGGTTACCTGAAGTTTTTGAATTGATTGCGATGTCAGTGTCCAGGTTTCACTTCCGTATGTCATAACGGGTAGAACGCACGGATTGAAGACTTTTCTTTTCACGCAAATTGGGAGTCTGCTCTTAAACACAATGTTGAGCCTGCCAAATACCTGCCAGCCACATTTAACACGCCGTTCCACCTCCCTGGCGGTATTCCCCTCCATTGAAGTCCTCTGCCCAAGATATATAAAGCTGTCCACAATCTTCAAATCCCTTCCTAAAACTGAAATTCTTCTGTCCTGAGCGAAGTTATTGAACATAACTTGACTTTTTTCAGGTTTTTTTCAGGTCCTTTGCAGTTCTTGTATGCGTCTTTGCAGCTCCTCAGGGTTTTGTGAAATGAGAACGATATCATCTGCAAATCTAAGATGGTTTAAATTTGCACCATTGATCTTTACATCATCCTGTTCCCAATTCAGTTTACGGAATACTTCTTCAAGGCCAGCCGAGAAAAGAATAGGCGATATTGCGTCACTCTGTACACCTCGTTCTACATTAATTCCCACTTCAAGATCATCAAGGTGAATTGTGGCTGTAGTTCATATATCGATTCTAATAGATTTACATATGCTTTATCGATCCCTTGGCTAAGCAGTGCATCCATTATTGCATGCTTAGAGATGGAGTCAAATGCTTTTTTGTATATATATATATATATATATATATATATATATATATATATATATATATATATATATATATATATATATATAGAGACTATTTGTCCGGGAGTACATCCGATCGTTGGTGTCCCGTTTATTGGGAACGTAGCAGACGTTTCGACAAGGTCACACTTGGCATTCTCAATGCGTATCTGAAGACGGAAAGCTTTGGAAATCATCCCGGAATATTTATACTTTTCTGGGTAGCAGATTGTAGTGTTGTGTGCTTCTTATTGGTTCTGGTGTTGGGCCCGTCCCGTCGGACGTTGTTTGTGGTGTCTTAGCGGTAGTCAGTTGCTCTCATGATTGCGGCCGTCTCTTCTGCTTAGGCGTCCGATTTTTTTTATCTCTATTGTTTCTCTGATGGTTCTGATCTATTGATTGGGGTTATTTGCAATTTGTCGGCAACTGTCGAAAGCGGTTTTGTGGTCTGTTTATAGATGATGTTGGAACTTCATCTTCATTCTAACCGCCAATTTATGTTCTTCAAGCCTGGCTGATATTCTTCTATTGGTTTGGCCCATATATGCCATAGTCCCACACGATCAAAATAATTTGATCTTTGGGACTTCTAATGGCTGATTTTATTGTTTTATGTGGTTTGTATGCGGCTGATATATTATGTCTTCGAAGCAGTCGTCCTATATATCGTCCGGTATATTTCACATTAGAAATCAAAGAAGACACAAAACTCCTCTTCTCAGATGTCTTGATAATCACGTCCCAAGATGGACGTTTACAACACACAGTTTACCGGAAGCCAACCCACACGAACAGATATCCGAATACAAGGTTCCATCACTATCCAGCACAACTACAAGGGTTTGTCAACACCATAATTTCTCGGTTTCTCAGACTATCCGACGACACCAACCGAGGAAAAGAGCTCAAAATGATCACCGACGCTCTAAAGCAGAAAGGCTCCTCAGCCTATAACATAAAGAAGGTTATTAACTATCAAAACAACCAACAGAAGCCAAATGAATACGAAAATAGGCCCGTAAAAGTTCTGTCTTATATCAAAGGTGTTACAGACCGTAACTATTCATTTTTTTAAAGAAATTGTAACAATTTGTGTTGATTGTGCATACTTTTTGTCTTATTTTGAAATAAAAAACAAAAAGAAAACTGGAATAAAACAATATATTTTAATATATTTAACTAAAATAACCGATATTTAATGGAAATTCGTCTTAAATAAACAAACTACTATTAATATCTAAATTTCCACTATATTTAAAACGTGTATCTGTGTATTGTAATTTTTTCGACACACCTTTTTCAAATACGAATACTTTTTCGAAAAAGGATATATTAAACTGTTAGTAAGAAAAGTATTTACAACCTAAATTGTCTATCGTCAACGTCATTTTTAAAGGACTAATTTTTACGTAGTTTATTACTTTCGTAACTTTTGTAAAAATATTAATTTCCTCGTTAATAATTTTTGACCTAGAGCTGCTCTGTTTGGTGCTGCATAATGTGCCTTCAGATAACTTCGGGTGCTGTGAATGCTTTAAAAAATAAATTATAAAATTTAATATTCCTGTGAAAGTTTATTTAATTTTTTTATTTATATAAGCTACGAAAATTACACTTCTGTTAATCTTTTTGCGTTTTTCAGCTTGGAAGTAACTGCCTTAGGGACTGGATGTATTCAGATGATCTCCTTATTCATAGTTTGCTTTATCTTCTGGCATTACCAATACTCCAACTTCCGGTATTATGCGCTTGAAAAGAGCATCCAGACTGTTCATGGATCATCTAACTGAAATAATTCTTCTTCGATTTTCAAGGTAAATTGTAATAATTTGTGCTTGTTCTGAGTGAATATTGATACAATTGTAGTGAATACAACTCCCGAACGTTTATCTTGAAACTTGAAACAAATAACGAAAAAAAATCTAGAACAAAAATAATATATTTTGATTTAAAATGGGGAACCTTCTTTTGCACCACCCCGTACATCCGCATTAAGTTTGCTCAAGCCTATAAATCTCAAACTCTATACTTTCAAGTAATTCACTTGGAAATATCTAATTCATATTTAATGATCTCGATGAATTATCTCGATCTCAAGTTTTGCTTCCGCTTTCCACTCGCTTGTCAACACGAAAACTTCTTAAGCAAACCGTAACCGTCATACTCGAGTGTTTTGATAATTCGAATCAACATCGAGAACTTTTTTTAAACAATCTCTCGTTGACAATTGGGAATAAGAATATTTTTTCGAACAGTGGCATAAATTTTTTGCGGCTGCCTTTCCATATAAATTGTTTAAAATTTTGTTCGGTGTTCATTTCGGCGGCATTTTCATCAAAAACTTTTTTATTTTTGTTTCGCAGAGGGAATTTAGGATGAAATAAAATCGTACCGAATGATATATAGAAATTATTTAGGTTTTTTATTATTGTACTAAAATTTACAATACGTATAGTTGTTCCCATAAAATATTCTTCGTACTTTTTATTATAAACAATTCATTATATATTCCACAATATATTTAATAATTTTTCTTCAGTTTCTTCAGGATCAAAGTCTTCATAATACGTTTTCAACTTTTCTTCGGTTTGTTTGATGATTTTTCCAAGTAAAGACTAAGATAGCAAAGAAATTGAACTTCTTAGAAATTTCTTTCCAAGACTATTAATACAAAATGCAATATTATATCGGTTTGAAATTTATGGAACGTTATTAGAGATACTTCTCAGGAATGAAATTACCTGTGCAATCACACCTCTATCTATCGGAAAAGTATCTGACTTTTCACTCTAACCTCGTATGTTATACATTCCAGTGATTAAATGAGTGATTTATACACTGTTTCTTATATTTATTTAATTATCGTAAAGCATTCTAATTTTGTTCCAGAATTTAATAAGCGGAAATGGAATGGGCAATTATCAAATGAGAAAATTAGTTGTAATTTGGAAAATTGGACAAACTTGTAATATTCTAAAACGACAATTTATAGCAAGGTTTCTGGGTTTACATCAATAAATAATTTAGTAACGACACTTATTTCAATAACTGTAAGATATTTCGTAGTTTTAGACAGGGATTGGGCCTCCGTTATTTGGGGTAATAGTAAATATCCAGGAAATCCCTAGAGATATCATGGGAGATGTTCTTAGATTTGTGTCAAGTTTCTATTAAACAGAAACTTGGAACAGACCGAAATAGGACTATAGCGATATTAATGTCTATATGGTGCAGATGGAATTTTACGAAAGCATCGTTATCTTTCAAGGTATTTTGTAATAATACGAAACATAATAATGGAACAAAAAAGTAAAGCTCAGGTTTGGTTTGGTTTGGATGTTTTTAACAATGGAAATTACTAAAAAGTTCAAAAAATTACTTAAGTTATAAGTTTTTGAATGTATAGGGGCAAAAATTATAAAATATGCAAAGTTCTTCGTATCCTTGACGACTAATTTTTAATGCATCCATTAACCATGGTAGTCGGAGATTGCTGGGTGTAGTAGATGATGGCTCGTTTCCAGTTTGTACGTATTGGTTGTGAACAGCCTTGACAGCAATATTTTGTAATAAATGTCACCTCTTAAATCCCAATACATGCAAAGCAGATATTTGCTGTTTGCGGTGAGTTGTCGAGGTACTTTGTTTTTTTCTCATTTCTAGAAAGTCTATATTTAATATAAAGTATTTATTCATCCACATTTATGTTGTCCTCTTCGAAGTATTCCCTTCTCACTGCAATACATGTATTCCAAAGATTTTCCAGTCATCGAAACAGTTGTATTTCCTTCAAAACGGTCAGTAAAGTCGGTTTTGAATGGCTTTTATAAACTTAAAACACCAGTAGCGTTCTCTGGACTCAAAACGAGTACTCAAATACAGTCAGTACCTAGAAATACGCAGAAACATGTTTCTATGTACACATAGAAAAAGGCTCAATTGAAGTTGAATGTGAAGAAAAAGAAGTAAATGTTGAGAGTATGATTAGACAACATATATAAAAAAAAGAGTTAATAACTCCTGGGTGGGGCGACCTAGAATGCGCGACCAAATGAACAACCTAGTTTAATTTGGACATCTTCTAATCAGTCTGTGCCACCGTATCCGAAGAAGCGAACACGGGAATGGAATTGCTGGATTTTTAAAATGTTTCCCGTTACACGGGGTGAAGGTAGGTTATAACAGCTAATTCTTCAACCTTCAAAATTCAACTGAAGGACCTGAGTCATAGGTGGTGCTTCCCAGGTAGCGAGACCATTGGCGCGACCTAGGTCGCGCCACCCAAGGAGCGTCGTCTAACACTGGCCTTAATCGGTGATTACTCCGTACAAGATCCTTGATTTTGGTCGTGTTTTCTTCGTTGGTTGAGGTGAAAGGTTTTCCTGTACATGGTTCATCTTCAACTGCTTCCCTACCATCACTAAAGTTCTTGTACCACTTGAAATTTTTTTGACATTTTGACATAGTATTATCTTCAGTTTTATCTCCGTAAAGAAATGCATTAAAATTGAATGCAAATTCTTTCCTCTATAAATTAATCTAGTTTAAAAATTGCCTATATTTTTTAACGATTATATAGGACACTATAAGTTCTAACTTAACAGACGAAATGATTTGAAACTTCTCTTCGATAACAAGGACAGCTATATCAACTTAAAAAGCTAGAGATCATGTAGATAGGTAAGTTGCGCGATTTTTTAAAAGTCGCGACATTTTTTGATCATAATAGAATATTAAAACAAAGACTGACGTAACATTGCGCATCTGCTTTAAACATTTTTGTTGACAAGTTATATTTTAGACACTTACGAAAATCTAGAGATGAAAAAATAAAGCTGAGATAATTATTTTTTATGAAGTATCTCTTTAGAAAAAACCAGTACATTTCATAAACCAAAATCCAATATTTTTCACCTGAAATTTTTTGCAAATTAAATCATCCAATTTCTTTTTTATCCAGATCCAGTCCCTTGACGAAAGCCAAACCGTGTTTAATCCTTTCGACAGTATTAAGTCGCTAGCCCCAAATCGCTCTATTCATTTACCACTTCTTCGCTAATTCCGTTCGGCGGGGTTCTCATTCAAACGTGCTCTATAACGTTTAATACTCTAGTTGATGGGTTTCTTAAGTATCTCGAATGTATAAATAATAAGAAGAGGGTTTCGGCTTGACTGGGAATGATGCGCGGCAGGAGAGACATGCCCCCCGATGTAGGTGTGTTTAGAAGAACGATTTGATTGATGAAATAAAAAAGGGGCAGGATGAGGATGGATCTAGGGTTTTGCTCAGTCAACTGTGGATAACTTAACTTTTATTGTTTTTTTTTTATTTTTGAATGTAGGTAAAGTGCGGTTGACCGAATGGGTACAGTAAACTGTTAACAACTCCCGTCGTAACAAAACCCGGTAAAGTTGCAAAAAAAGTAAACAAGACCGGAAAATTAATTTCATATCTGGATTAGTAATTTCAAAATATTTTAGTTTAGTTCGCATTCTTTTCTTAAACGGCTATAATTTCGATCGTATTTTTATTGTTCCAAATGTGCTAAAAATGTGGGGTTCTTGGCATTGTGCCTCCGGTAGTGCTAATTTTAAAAGAAAACATTTTTCGCCCGATGCTAAGCAAATTGTTAAAAATGTGTATGTTTCTTTATTGAATAGGGGACTTAATGTAAATGCAGTCGCACTAGAAAGGTCATCATTAACGAAAACGCCGTTAAACAGTTAAAAATAATGTGACGAAGCCAATTAAAGCCTAAAAAGTCCGTAGTGATTCTGGTAAAAGCAAATTTGTTGACGAAAGCGTCAAAGTTTTAATTCGAAGCAAAATGTATGCTCTATGAAGAGCAAACTGTGCCTGCATTGCATTCATTGCAACAGCGACTAAGGAAAGATGAAATCAATATTCTTTGCAGCAGAACTAGCCTCCGGGGAATATTATCTCTAATGGGTTTTGCATATCGGGCCATTAATCTTTTATTAATAACAAATATTAATGGAATCACATCGATTGCGACGATGCGGGTTTTACTACTTAAACTCTGTTAAAAAATACAGATTAGAAAATCGTTCCATTGTCTACCTGGATGACACAGGATTCGATACACATGAGACGTCAGCAAAATGATGGGTAGATGCATCAAGCAAATGCCAAACCAAAGTCCCAGTGAACAAGGGAAAAATAATTACAATTTTACATGCTGGTTACGAGAATGGTTAGGGCATACGGTTTTACGCCTTCCCCCGTATTACTGCAATTGAGATAATCCAATTGACCATATGTGGCATCAGGTAAAATCCAATGTTAGAGCAGAAAATATTTATCCGAAGTGCTGCAACATTAATTAGGAAGATTGTATATAGTATTCTCAAAGAAAGTTGGATAAATTCGATTAACCATGTTATTAAAATAGAAGATTGCTATGTATCATTTACAAATAATATAGAACCACTTATTATTAACGTAGATCAAAGTGATGGTGAGAGTGAAACCGAATTAAATGTATAATTACATTTAAGTTATGATTTTTATTGTACTAATAGATACATTTATTTATTTATTTATTTTTATTGTACTAATTAATTCAAAATACACAAACCAATAAACAATGTTTTAATCATACGTAATAAATATATTAATAATCTGACTATATTTTATTTTTTCCAAAATTATTCAGAAGTTAAACCACTCCGACTCTGGCGCCTTTGAAGAAACTAGGGATATTTTTATTGAAATTTATTGGGGCAATTAACATTTTGCCGAAAGGCAACGAAATATCTTGAACCGAACTATAAACAAGAACTCAGGTATATTTCTTTTCAGTATTAATGTAGAGTGAAAAATCAGACAGTTTTCCAATAGGTAATTGCATTTCTGAGATGTAGCTTCCTTGTTTTAGCAATATTTCTTTGTATAAACCGAAGAAAAGTTGAAAACACGAAGACAAACCAAAGAAACCGTATTGTGAAAGGTAACAAGTCAAAGGTAACAAGTCAAGTCAAGTCAGAGGGGCTCAGATCTGGTGAATATGGTGGATGCTTCAACAATTTGTAGTATAACACCTTCACTTTGGTCTTGGCAAGAACACCTCTGTGAATCGGTGCATGGTCTTGATGAAAAATGTTTTTATTCTCCGGTCTTTTCTCACGAATTTTTGCATCCAATCGATCCAAAAGGTTTCAGTAATATTGCCCTATTATTGTTTTACCGGTTTACCGGGTATTGACCCCGGTAACAACCGGGATCAGAGGTTATTCTCTGAGGTTTGTTGTTCGAGGTCATAGTCGTAAACCCAAGTCTCATCCGCAGTTACAAAACGATGTTTAAAATCTATTTTATTCTTTCGAAAAAGATCAAAATGTTGGTTGGAAAGTTTTACTCCAAGTCGTTTTTGATCAGAATTTAACAAATGCGGCTCCCGTCTCGCACATGGCTTTCTCAAACCCAATTCCTTTTTCAAAATATGAAACACCCATTCACTTGAGATATCCATGACTTTAGCAATTTCACTCAGAGTCAACTGTCTGTAAACCATAACCATATCATGAATAGAATTAATTATTTGTTCAGTAGTTGCACTGGACGTCCAGAACAAGGATCATCATCCAGGCTTGTACGACTACGTTGAAGCTCACCTGCCCACTTACAAAATATTGTTTTTGAAGGAGCAGACTACCCTACCATTCCATTCCTTTTACCATTTTACTATGAATTGCCATTATCTTTAAATCTTTTTTTTTACAAACAATTTAAATACTGCACGATCTTCAATATTTTCCATTTAAAAAAAATAATACTGCTACGTTTACTTAAAGCTACTGTTTTTGTACGAATTGATAGATCAGCTTGAAATTTCGCGTAGGTTCTTATGAAGGATGAAACTTCAACATGTAGTAGATTATATAGTTCTTTGCCTAGTATTATTCTGAAAATGAGATTGTTTTTTCTCGATATGCGTTTCGATAACTGTATTATCATCATCTGGAGACTATCAGATTTTAACGTATTTCACACTTACATTTTTTCAGCGTCTACGAAGCGTATTTAATCCTTTCGACGATATTAAGTCGTCGGTCTTAAGTCGCCCTATTCACACGCCACTTCTCCGCTAATTCCGTTCAGCGAGATTCTAATTCAAACGTGCTCTATAACGTCTAATGCCGTACTTGATGGGTTTCTTAAGTATCTCGAATGTATAAATAATAAGAAGCGGTTTTCGGCTTGACTGGGAATGATGTGCCGCGGGAGAAACCTGTCCCGGAAAGAAGGTGTGTTTGGAAGCAGAAGCGATCTGATTGATTAGATAAAAACGGATCGGGATGACGAGGGATCGGATGCTTTATTGAGTTAACTGTAAAATAATCCTTTTACAGTCATGCTTAATTCGTTTCAATTTTTTTTTAATTAATTCCATGAATATTTTAAAATCTATTCTTTTCAGTTGAATGCTTTTTTGTAGTCGATAAAAGCCAAGCACAGTGGCTTGGTGTATTCGTTGGGCCTTTCTATGACCTGCTGTACAACCTGGATGTGATTCATTGCACTGAATCCTGCTTGTTCTCTTGGTTGTGCGTCATTCAGTTTTTGTAATATTCTTTTAGATATTATATTAGTGGAAACTTTGTACATTACTGATAGGAGGCTTATTGGATGGTAGTTCTTTAAATCTTCCTGTGCTCCTTTTTTTATGTAAAAGGATCACTTCTGTATTTTTACATAAGTCAGGTACTTCCTGTTCTATGAGGCATTTTGAGTATAATCTTGCCAGTGTTTTATGTAACGTCCGACCACCAGCTTTTAGAATTTCAACAGTTACACTGTCCTTTCCTGAAGCCTTACCGTTTTCAACAATTCTATAGCACTTGCTACTTCCTCCACTAGGATATCTGGCATTTGTTTTTGGGTATCGTTGTCTTTGATTGGTTCGGATCTTCATATAACTGGGAATAAAATTTCTGACAGCCTCTAACATTTGCGTACGCGCCCTGTACACTGTCCATCCTCACGCATTAAGGCATACATTACGAATACCTTCTTTCTCAGCTTCTGCTTGGCCTTATTAATTCCTTTGTTTCCTTCGAGGATTTTTTTGCACTAACTGCATGTTGAACCGGCGCGTGTCCTCTCTGATACGTTTTCTTATACTTTTGCAGAGCTAAGTGTACTCGACCCTGTCAAAAGGACTCCCTGCATTTCCATTATCCGTCGTTTCTTCATCAAATCAATGGTCTCAATGAAGATTTTTGTCTGTTTGAGACCTTTTTTTCCTGGTGCTATCGAAGCAGCCGTTTGAAGCACATTGTTGGTGATTTCTTCATATTGAACTGATATTTCGATATCCTTCGGATCTTATAACACAGCAAAGCGGTTCGACAAAGCAATCCACTTTGACCTTACCATTCTTTTGCGCTCTCTTCGACAGTTTTGCTCTTACCATTCGGTGGTCACTTTCAAACATTAAAATTATTAAGGACGGTACAATTGGTAAATATTGTTTTATCATTGTTCATGATGTAGTCAATTTCCCTTGTGAGTGCAGATGGACTTTTCCATGTCCATTTTCTGCTAATATTTTTCTTATAGAACGAATTCATAATATAAAGTGTTTGTGCTTCAGCAAAATCAACTAATCTGTCACCTCTATTGTCTCGCTCATCAGTTCCATATGGGTCAGTTGCATTTTCATTAGTTCTTGCTGTTCCAATTCTGGCATTAAAATCACCTATCAGGATTTTGCACCTACATTTCTCTTTGTACAAAAGCTGACCCATATCATCATAAAATTCCCCAATTTTCTCATCCCTATGGCTTATAGTTGGGCCATAAGCTTGGACGATTGGTGGAGGCCTAAACTTTTTATTGAGCTGAACGACGCATTAGGCTAGTCGGTCAAATATACTTTCAAATTTTACTATACTGTCCTTCAGTATTCTGTCCTTACTATCCCTTTGTGTATCAGACCTTGACGTCTTTGACGTACAACCTCAAACACGGCCCTCATTCCCCGGAGGCCAAGAGGAAACTACCTACGGCAGCGGGAAGACCTGCCTCAAGGCAGAGGGTGCTAAGAACCACCGGGTCAGATCTGGCTGTCATTGGACTTTTGACATTGCTACTCTCAATATACGGACAATAAAAACGGATGCCCGACTGCAAGAACTATTGATCGAATTTGATAACATAAATTGAGATATTATTGGGCTATGTGAAACACGAAGAAAGGACGAGGAGCTAAAATATCAACAATTTTATCAAATATATTTTTTTATTTTTCTCAAAAAAATGTGATCAGAATGCATCAGCCTAATAAAAATTATATATGTGATATAAACAAGTTATTTTCTTATCAGGACTTTAAAAATAAACCGTATATTTTTTTTACCATTTGTTATTCACAATTATGAAGATTTACAAAATGATGTGCATAGTTACATAGTATAACATTTTACAGAAAGAAAATAAGTGGGGAATGATATATAAATAAATTATGCTACTAGAAATAATATTTTTTTGAGGTTAGGTTATTTTTCATCGCACATATAACTAGAAAATTGATTCTGTTTGTTCCATTCGGTGTGGGTTTTTGTCGTTTCGTCAAAAACGAGATAGACCGGCCATGTAGTTGTGCGGGGTTGAGCGCCGCGAGGCCCCAGCAGGCGCCGGCACTCGCGAGCGTCGCATCGGGCTCAGTGAAGTTCGGACGGGCGTCGCGACGACACCAGACGTCGGGACGGCGGCGTAAATGTCGCGTTTGGTGCCGGTCGAGGATTACGCGCATTTTTTTGGGGATTTACGGATGCTGTTCGGTGCTTTTTCCTTCGTCCTTTTGTCCGGGCTTTGGGACTAGTACGATGGGAAGGACGTTTTTGGGTAATGGATCAATTATTGTTAGTTGTTTTTAGATAGTTAATATAATTATTTACTTACACATAATCTGGTTAAATTTGTTAGGGTTACATAACGCTGGCAAACACAGTATTTTGTGACATAGTAATTTTTTTAGTGTTTATTGTTTATTTTGATGATTTGATTGATTATTTTGCACTATCCAGTATTTTTTTAATTCACTGAGTATATGGGCAGTGAACACTAACGAACGTAACTATTTAAGACCTGTTTATTCTTATTTATTAAATCTCCAAAGTTTGCTGTCTATATATACGAGGGTTGCTATTTATGTATCCGGAATAATAAATAAAAACAAATATTTGTCATTAAAAGTAGTTTTTTTGTTTTTCAAAATAATCTCCGCGATGATCTATACACTTTTGCATAAGTTTGAACCAATTCTCATTGCACTTTTTCCATTCCGATTGAGGTATCTCCTAGTAGGGAGATGATTTAATCTGATTAAAGGAGATTAAATCATCTCCTGATGATGCTAACATAGCGAAACGTGCGTCGAGAAGTTCAAAAAATGTGATTTGGTGTTTAATGGCAAATCTCTTCAAGTTTAGAGCAACAATTACATAAAAGTTGTTGACTGTTTTTTCTTGGAATGTTATAATAAAATCTGTATAAACCGTAGGTAAAGTTGAACCGCCGAAAAATTATCTGTGCGTCATCAATTATAGCCATATGAATCAAATAAAAAATTATTCGTCAAATAATCAAACTTTCATAATGAACGGTTGGTACTTGGAAAGACGGACACTTCTCCTGATGATGCTAACATGGTTAGCGAAACGTGCGTCGAGCAGTTCAAAAAAAAGTGATTTGGTGTTTAGTGGTAAATCTCTTCAAGTTTAGTATTTCACACCAAAGGTTCCATTAGAAGAATTGAGGCTCTAAAGGTTCTCCATTCTTTTTTCCATTTCGAAATACTCATAAACATTGAGCACCAATTGTTGGGCCTGCGATTGCAGTGTTTTTCTCGACATTTTTTGAAAGCACACAAAATGTTAAATAAAATATAGATACCTTAAAGGTTCGCACTTCTATATTTCCGTTATTATTTTGAAACAGTTGTTTATCTTTCAGTATGTTTTAAAAATTAGACAATATCAGTTTCGTTTTTATTAAATATTTGTAATAAAATGCCTTTAGTTAGGTTATAATTCACTGAAGGAAATAAAACTTTATGAATCTTTACAAATACATACCGATAACAAAATAATCAATAACAGTAGCTCGTATAAGAATTTATTTTACAATAAAACTGAACTTTACAGTACAAAATTTCATTAAAACACAATAACAAACCAACACAAATGACAATCAAAACAGGGCAGCTGAACTCAATAGGCGAACTTTTAACCAGCGGTATGAATAAACAACTTTTAATTATTTGATACTTTCTGTTTCTACCCTGCTGTAACGCTATCTCATACACGAAGACAGATGTACTTATTGATTTTTTATCTCCTTTTCTCTCGTACGGTAAATAAAAAAAAATATTGATACTATGTCTGTGATATAGCCAAGGGGTCTCCAAACTTACCAGCCTTAGGACTATACTGATTACTCCAGTAAGTTCCAAGGGCCAAAACCGTTTTAATTTCCCTGCCATCATCTATAATTTCTAAACTAGTCGCCGAGTACGCGCCCTAAACGAACATACGCTTGCCAAATTCGCTAGTTGTGGGCAGGATTGGCAATTGATGACGCATGGGTAATCTTTCAGCGGTTCAACTGTATCTAATGTTTATGGTCTTGATACCTGTTGCGATATATTCCGAAATAAATTTTGCTTTTCTGTCCGGTATAATTAAGCTTCAATTTATTTCTACAACAGTTTTAAAATGAGCAGAATATATCTGTCAATAGTGCTTCAGTTTGTAAATTATATTATAAACCCAAACGAGGAAAAGCATCTTCTCTCATTAGCAGATATAAACAAAGGGGAGCACATTCGATACTGTAAAGACAACAAATGTATAAAATAAATATTGAAATAGATTCAGACATAAACATATTGCAATTCTGTGATGTTTATTCTTCCAGATTCGTGCCGGGATTGAAAATATTTTCCATTTTCGAGGCAATTTCTGTATTTAATGCATCACATATCAATGTTTCGTGCGTTTCGAATTAGTTTTGACAGAAAATCGATTTCAGTTTTTGTGTAAAATGAATTATCCAATATTGAAATGCGATTTTATAAATTTCATAAATTTAAATAGGACCCAAGCAATTTTCTCAATTTGCTTGTTAAAACGGTATTATTTATGGGAATTTTGTTGCCGGTGAATAAAAATTTCCATCAAATTTGATGATGGTGTTAATTGGATAATGTTTTTGATGTTTCCTTTTCTGGACCGACAGACTTGCTTTCTAATTTAGTTCGTTAGGAGGAAAGATATTTGTTTTATATTTATACTAGGTGTGTAAATATGAAACCGAAATTTGTCCATAGCTGTCAACGTAGTTACCGTCAAACCGCGTTGGCGCCACTTCCTTGTTGACATCTGACAAAGATTTTCATAGTTTGTAATAGCATTGAATATGTCGAATTTTGTGCCTGGAAACCATTTGAAGAAAACTGTTGCAGAATCGCATCGAATGCTTCTCGAAGCTTGCGGGGAGCATGCTCTTGGTAAATCGCAGTACTGTACTGCAGTTTAAAAATTTCAAAAGTGGCGATTTTTCACGTGAGAAACGGTGAACGTGGAAGACCACTAAAAACTTTAGAGACAACGAATTGCAAACAGCATTGCGTGGCTGGATGAGGATGACGCTCAAACGCAACAACAACTCGCGGATCAATTAAATGTGACATGAGAAGCCGTCTCTTTACTTTTGAAAGCCCGGGAAAGATCCAGAAGATGGAAAATTGGTTCCACGTGAATTGATCGAAAGTACCATGTACAAAAGAAAGTAATATTTCCATCCAATTGTGACTGGCGATGAAATGTGGATATATTTTGAGAATCCTAAGCGTAAAAGATCATGGCAACTCCAAGCGAGCCATCGTTATCGACTGCATGTCGATGGAAGGGTGTGATCTATTATGAGCTGCTAAAACCTGGAAATCGTTAATACGCTACCGACAACAAATGATCGATTTGAATCAAGCTTTGAGTGAAAAACGACAAGCATATTAAGTAAAGGCTCCATAAAGTGATTTTGCTTCATGATAATACACCATTACATACAGCAAAACTAGTCAAGGAAACGATTGAGGCTTTTAATTGGGAAATACTTTCGCATGCGGCTTATTCACCAGACTTGGCTCCGTCCAACTACTACTTATTCGCATCGATGGGACACGCACCTGCTGAGCAGCGCTTCACTTTTTGCGAAAATAGCTCGTTGACTGTTTTTCCTCAAATGAGCAATACCTTTTTTGGCATGGCATCCACAAATTGTCATAGAGAGGTGGGAAAAATGTATAGCTAGCGATGGGCGTGTATTTGGGTTTCGTATTTGCATACCTGGTATACATATTTGATTATTTTTTGATATTTTTCTATTCAAAAGAGTAAGTAAGATGTTATTGGAAGCTGTTTGAAAATTTTTTGAAGCACAAGTTGATTGTTAATCATGTCCAGGCGTAATTTTTTATTGCCAGTTTCAGTTTTAGGAATATGGGGATTGACCGAGTATCACTATACTTTTTTAGTTAAGAAATTGTATATATATATATATATATATATATATATATATATATATATATATATATATATATATATATATATATATATATATATATATATATATATATATATATATATATATATATATATATATATATATATATATATATATATATATCATATTCATCATGCATGCTTCCAACTTTCACGGTCCTGGGCTTTCCTCTGCCACTCGGGTCCAATATACTTAACGATGTCATCAATCCATCGTGTTATATATATATATATATATATATATACATATATATATATATATATATATATATATATATATATATATATATATATATATATATATATACATATATATACATATATCGGGACACAGAAAGGTCATTGCGTTCCGTTCCCGATAATGTTACAACTTGACTGGAACGTTTTGGTTCATCCACCGTACTCCCCCGATCTTGCGCCTTCTGACTACCATTTATTTTGATGGCTTTAAAATTGCTTAGATGGTAAAAACTATACTTCTCGAAGACTCGAAAAAAATGCCTGGATCAGTGTTTTAGCCAGAAACATGGGACGAACTTTTGCATCAACATAATATATTTAGTTCTCTAGAAAGTATTGTTTAGAGAATCTGCTGCTCTGTTTACTTTTGTAATTTAGTCTCAGACTTCATTTCCTGTATTCAGAATACACTATTGAATAAAGTATGTATTTCATATTTATTTCACAGTAGAATAAACGATAGTCACCAAACAATCATACACATAAAATAATACTGAGAATTAATACCGAAATAATACTGATCTTCTAGTTCTAACCAAGTTCTTCCCTATTTACGAATTCGACGATAAAATACAAAAAAGCGGAACTCGGTTAAAAGGGGGGATCACATGCACCTGATGACAACTGCGAAGTGGCCGACGAAATGAGACTTTATAAATGGTTGAATACCGTCTGTATCTAATTTTCGAAAGCAGCCTAAAAAGAGCCGGTCGTGTAGAGCGAGAAAAATCCGTTCAAATTTGAATAAAACATGCGAAAGTTGGATTAGGAAAAATGAGAAAATAAAATTTTATATATATATATATATATATATATATATATATATATATATATATATATATATATATATATATATATATATATATATATATATATATATATATATATATATATATACCAAATTATACCAAAGCTGATAGAAGGGGTCTTTTGCTATCTTATGCACTTGCATCTAATTTTGATTTCCATAGAACTCTACAACATTACACATTAAGCCTGTGGGCTTAATAATGCTTTATGGAGGCTGAGAAGATAGCAAAAAACCCCTACTATCGGTCATTTTAATTTAGCAAACGATGCGCCAAACACTCTCTCTCTCTCTCTCTCTCTATATATATATATATATATATATATATATATATATATATATATATATATATATATATATATATATATATATATACGCTAACCAATCAGGAGAATTGTCAGGAGCTGGCACACTATTTTTCTGATCTCCTCAGTTACCCCAAACGCGACACAAGATTCCCCAAGGAAAATTGTGTCCATACCCATTCAGAATCACCACCACCAACGTTGTTCCTACGTGTGAGTGTTGTTCTATATTTTCTGTTTGTTTTATTATATATATTTTAACATTTTAACCGAATTTGAACCATTGTAAGTCCGTCATTGTATATTTATTGGTTAATGTTAGTAATATGACATTTTTGTAGCTGTTAATCGTCCTGAAGAGGTCAGAAACAAATCTGACGAAATATATTGAGGGTTATCAAATACTTTCATTCTCTCATTTTTCTTAAAAACGTGATCCAACTTCTGTACGTTTTATGCGGATTTTTTGTTTAATAAAATATAAAGCACATTGGTTTTGAACTTCCCCCTCGATATCTAAATTGAGGTGTTTTTGTTTAGAGCTAATTTTCATCGCTAAAGGAAATAATGAGGGTGGTTACTTTATATATGTATATTGGTTGTATGTTATGGAGGATCGAGAGAAACACCAGGCTTTCTTACATAAAAGTACTGTACTGTGCGATATTTAGTAAGTAGACTCTAGACCAAAGGTCTCCAAACTACGGCCCCCTAGTGTCATCATCCAGCAAGCAAGCGTATGCTCGTTTAGGGCGCGTACTCGGCGACTAGTTTAGATATTATAGTTAAAGGCAGGAAAATTAAAACCGTTTTTTTGTCTTGGCTCTTGGAACTTACTGGAGCAATCGATATGGTCCTAAGGCTGCCCCTGATCTAGACCATGGGAACGCAAATGAAGACGAGGAATACCACAAGGGAGATGGGTAGACGACCTGAAGGTGGAAGCTGAATAAGAAGGTTTATATTGCAATGAACAGAAAAGAGTGGAAATTAGGAGAGGCCAGTAGTATAGACAGATACATTTTACAATTTCTTGCCTAAAAAAAATGTAGTGCTGGTGAATCACCCTTCGGATTTGGCTGATTTGGTTTCGTGTAATTTTTGGCTCTTTACAAAACTGAAATAGTTGATGAAATAAAAGAGTTTCTACATAATTTCAGACATCGACTAGGCTACAAACATGATTTGGAAGGCGATATGATAGTGCTGGGAATTTTGACTGTCAAAATGCTAAACTTGAAGAGATTTACCACTAAACACCAAAACACTTTTTTGAACTACTCGTCGCATGTTTTGCTAACCATGTTAGCATCATCAGGAGATGATTTAATCTCTTTAATTTAATCAGATTAAATCATCTCCTGATTTAGTGGTAAATCTCTTCAAGTTTAGTGTTTACACCAAAGGTTCCAATAGAAGAATTGTCATAATGCTAATTAATTTTGCAAAAAAATTAAAAAGGAATAAATTAGGTTTTATATATATTTTTTTTTTAGATAGGGAATATATATGATAATTAACTTTAATCAGGTTAATATTGAAAATGTATGAACTTTTCATCAGCGAACTGTATATAAAAATTGTTTCAAACGAAAATTCGTAAACAGGACAAACAAAAGCTGCATCATCAACAAAAAACTGAAAAAAAGGGAAATTTCATTGAAACTCTCGACCACAATATGTAGTTTGAGTTTTTTGAATATAAAAAGGAGAAGTTTTGTTGATATAGCTACTGCAAATTGATTGAGACGAAAAAAACATCCCCGTATTTGTTTTTTTTTTCTTTTTTGACGAATGGAGACTTTTAAAGTTTGCTGAAGTTATGTGACGGGTAGAGACTTATCTGACAAAAGTTCGTTTTAATATCAGAGCCCACTTAAAGTTTTAAATGATTTGGGAGAATTAATTCTTTGAATAAATGAATAAAATAACGATTTAAGCGGTGGTATGGCAACTAATTATCTTAAAGTGTTCTTCATAGCGGTGGCTTCTATTGCGGATATTAGAAATTGTCTGATGTTGAAGTGAACTCGGTCGAAAAGAAAGGGGTTTATATACTAACTGACTTATAAATTGCAATATCCAGAAGGAGGTGTTCGATTTTAATATTTTGTTCCTTTTATTATTTTTCTTTATGACTTCGACTTTTCTTTTTTTTTGGTGCTTGTCGAATTTATTCTTTCCATTTTATACGTCGTCGATCTACTTTATAATTGTTTTTACTGGTATACGCAGTATATCAGAAAAACAACGGAACTTTTTAAATAAAAAAAAAACGATTAGTTATTTTGTCAAAATTCTCTTTCACATCAATACAACACTGGGCAGGTTCAACCAATGCTAGTATACATGGTGCATTATGAAAGTAATGCGCATGATTTTATCGTGACGTGACTATCCAAGGTGGTAAAACCGGTCGGAAAATGTGGTGGGGGTCTGCCCTTTCAACGCAGCCGGTCGCCAGTTTGCTCCGAGCAGTGTGAGCGGAAAGACGTGCCTCCGCGTGAAGTGTTTTTTTCGATTTTGTAACACGGCGCGATGGATAGTTCGCTTGAACAGCGATACGCCATCAAGTTTTACGTGAAGCTTGAAAAAAATGCAACCGAAATATTCAAGAACGACTGCATTACAAGGTCACAGTCTGGGAGGTGGCAGAAGATGTTCAAGAAGGGCCGGGAGGAGATCGCCGACGAACTCCGTTCTGGACGTTCAACAACGGCCAGAACCGATGAAACCGTGGATCGTGTGCGCGAAGTTTTGCGTTCCGACCGTCAATTGAGCATCCAGCAAATTGCTGACACCCTACACATGTCCACATTTGCGGTACATGGGACAGTGACCGATAATCTGCAAATGCGCAAGATCTGCGCGAAGCTTGTGCCGAAGGTGTTGACGGAAGATCAGAAAGAACTTTGAGTTTCGCGCTGTCAAGAATTGTTGGATTTGATTCAAAATGAGTCGCACTTTCTTAACTCAGTGGTAAGCGGAGACGAATCCTGGATGTTCGAGTACGACACAGTATCGAAAAAACACAGTACCGAGTGGCACACAAAATCATCCCCCGCCCCAAGAAAGCGCGAATGAGCAAGTATCGCATCAAAACGATGCTCATGGACGAGGAATCGTCCATTTTGAGTTTATACCGCAGGGAGAAACTGTCAACTCAGCCTCTTATCTGGAGGTGCTGAAGAGATTGAAACGCCGGGTCGCACGCGCAAGGGCTGACATCAAAGACACGGTCAAGCTCCACCATGATAATGCCCCCAGCCATACGTCCTTCATCGTTACCAACTTCCTGGCCCGGAGCAACGCCCCGGTGCTCCCCCCGCCCCCTTACAGCCCCGACTTGGCCCCGTGCGACTTTTTTTGTTTCCCCGACTGAAGAGCGAGCTGAAAGGAAAGCATTGAGAGACCGTGGAAAACATCCAAAAGCATATTACAACGTTTCTCTCAATAAATCTATTTTTCCTCGAAAATGCGCATTACTTTTATAATGGACCTTGTATATAGCTCGTACAAAATGTAAACAGTTGCACGTCATTGCACGTTCCCAGATTGTGATTAAACATCATAACCTTACTTTAGAGAATCATTTTTATAATTTAAACTTTCCACTTTCAAAAATCAACTCTAAATTAAATGCCAATTACAAAATAACTAACAAAATTATAATAAATGTCGAAAGTCTTGCAAGTGTCGTCGATGTAGTACCGCTAGATAGATTCAGGACATGTAAAATGCTTGATTCAAAAACCATCGACAACATTTTTTAATATTTGAATGGTTATTAAAATAAAAAGATTATATAATAATTAATGACATTTATGGATATAATACAGGTACTAAACAGATCAAAACAATGAAATATCTGCATGCACTAAGATATTTTCATTAATCAGAATCGGAAAAATACTGGTTGGAATCAAGTATAGTTTCCATCATATTCTTCGATTCGCTTGATCGTATTCTTCCATTTCTCAGAAGTAACACTGTGAAGTGCCTCACGCCACGTGTTTATGCAGTCTTGCTGTGTATTACCATTTCTACCCATGTGTTTATTATAAGTAATGTTTTACAATTCCCCATATACGTTCAATTGGATTCAAAATGCAGTGGTATGGGGGAATACGTAAAACTTTGTACCCATATTGTTTTGCTAAGCTGTCTACTAAATATTTCTATATTGCTATTATTATTTGAAACTATGCTTGAAAGCTTTAAAATTATGGGCTGCAGAATGTCCCATAAACTTCACATGCTAAATTCTTACCTGGACCAATTTAAAGGTAATATGGGTGCCTACTCAGAGGAGCAAGGACAATGTTTTCACCAAGATTGATGGACTTTGAACGACGTTACCAAGGGCAGTACAACGATAATATGATGGGAGTTTAATACAAGAAACCCAATACAAACATAAGAGAACCACTAATAAAACACCACCGATACCAGAGAACCACTAATAATACCTTATAAAAAAAATATTTAAAAATCATTTTTCTTGAAGCTTCAAAAAATTGCTCTAGTCTTTACAAAAGCAAACTTTGATAAGAAAAATATTTTTTTTGCTTTTTTTGTAACGTAGGAGAAATCAAAATTTCACATGCAGAAGCCAGATCCGAAAATTGTGTCGACCGGTGTAATTAAAATGGTAACGAACCACTTGCCCCACCCGTTACATCAGGAAAATGGATCACTAATCATAGTGTTTGGTAATTTTTATAATATTTATCCTTGTTTTCGTAAAACTGATTCTACTTGGCCTTAGCGGTCGTCATTATCTCAAACAATGTCTTAGAATATTGCCAATCTCAGAACACCCTTGTACTCCCTTGAATTGTACCCTATTACATCTGAATCCCTCTTCTAATTTATTATAGACGAATTCAATAGGAGCTTGCCCGGTTAGAGTTTCTGGCACGCCAATGGGGAGACCCAATTCGCACCCACCCGCCCCATCCAAAGCGTATTCAATTAACGTTGGTGTGTAAGCTTAATTTGACAAACAAAAAGCGGCCAAGAAATCCGAAACTCTCACGGGCGACGAGCCGGAAAACTGGAAAATTTCCCGGCGTAAATTCGTCCTAGGTCGACCGTGCGGTTTTTCAATCGCGATGCAAGTTTGTGTTCTCGCGTTTTTTTTTTATCAATTAACTTCGAGGTTCTGTTAAGATTTATTTGTAATTCTCGGCGTGAAGCATTTCGTTCGGTAATATATTACGTGACAGAAAAAGAAGCGTGTAACCAAATAAAATTACATAAGGTTTAATCATATATTTTTCATTTGCTTGTGGTGTTGGGAATAACAAGTTACAAAAAAATCTAGGAGAAACGCTCAATCTGTATCTTCTTTTTTATTTGAAGATTTCTAATAAAAAAAAACGCGTTATTTCGCTTTTAAATCTTTTATTTGTTTTATTTGGTTTAGTTTTTTATCCGGTTGAAAATGTGAAGAAAAACTAGATACTAGTTAATTGTTATTATCAAACTTATACTTTAAATAAATAATACTTTTTAGACATTAATCTTTGCTTATTTATTAAGGATGAATTTCCATCAAGTATCTGCCTCAGTTAAGTTTATAATTTAAAGTACAGTCTCGGGAGTTTTTTCCTAAATACTTTGGGAAAAATAATCATCATTGTTTATCATCATCCAGGAAGGACATATATCTCCTTTAGGAGATTCCATCGTCCTCTAACCTGAGCTGCTTGTATCCATTTATTTGATATTCATTTAATGTTATCGGATCATCGAGTTTGTGTCCGTCCTCTACTGCTTGCACCAGCCCCCGGTCTCCGTTCTAGCAATTTACGTGGCCTATACCATGTCTTGTCTTGTCTTGTGTCTTATACGAGGGTTGCTATTTATGTATCCGGAATAATAAATTAAAACAAATATTTATCTCTCTATAAATATTCTCCTCATTGATCGATACACTTTTTTATACGTTCGAATCAATTTTGATAGCACTTTCTCCATTCCGATTGAGGTATCTCCAAAACATGCATTTTAAACGCATCAACCAGTTCGTCTGGGCGTCGAAATCGTTGACCATGTAATTTATTCTTCACGGATAGAAACAAAAATATATCATTAGGCCAAATCAGGACTTTACGGCGGTTGATCCATCAATTCGATATTTTTTGGTCCAATGCGTGAAAGCTCACGTTGTCATGGTGAATATTAAATAAGAAAACAACTTGTCCTTCGTGACTAGTTTTTTTATTTATTCAAAGACTTCTGGCAAATAAAAAAAATCTCTTCTTAAGCGATCACAGTAGGTGTTACTGTGATCGCTTAAAAAAGGTGATTTTTGGGATTTTTTTTAAGAAAAGGATTGCATTAAATGTTTTAAAATTTTGAAGATATATTTGTACATAAATAATGTATACATGGTAATTTTTTTGAATGAAAGAATTTGATTTTCAGCAAGTTATTCGCTATTTCTCAGGTCTCCAAAAAAAAAGTTCCCCCACTGCTGCAGTAATTGCGACCTTTATAGCACCTGAAATACAAAAAAAATGTTCATTAAACTAGAAGGTATTTCCTGACAATGACCCAGAATTGTGAAAAAAAATTAAATTTCACAAAATGGCAGAGTTTTGTAAAAAAGTTTAAATTTTCGATCAAAAATCTGATGATTTTTGGAATGGCAAAATTACATTTTTTATTCAATCGAAAAACTTAAGGGTTAAAATCAAATCGATCAGATGATTTGTAATCGAGTTAGGCATGTAATCGAGTTACTGCAGCAAATTTGAAAAATGTAGTTTTGAGAAAAACGCATTTTTCATCTTCTCCGAAAACCGTCTGTTGGGCTGTTGAAGCTCTCCTTCGAGCTGATCGACTCTGTTTCGAGGCAGCCTGTTGGCGATGCTCTGCTACTCTGAGCCTCGTTTGATCTCGGTCAGCGGCATAATTGCTTGCTGCAGGTTCAATTATCACTCCCATCACACTAAATATTTCTACAGGAATACCATATGAATTCAAATCCAATAATCCTTTATATGTCGCACTATCACGTATATTCGTATATATCGCGTAAATTTCACGCCGTAATTATCGATAGAACGACTAAACATTTCTTTTACACTATCGAGTTCCGAACAATACCCGACGGTACGTTCGGTACGACGGCCATTCGGATCGACAGATCCCAAACCGATGAGCAACTCTTTAGAAGGCTGTATTTCAAAAACTATTAGTGATCCACACTTGAAATTTGAGTACGTTATTTTTGAAGGTATAGGCTATCGAAATATGCAAAAAAGAAAATTTATTTTTTCAAAGGGCCTGTAGGGTGTAGGTATCTTCTTCGTAATCTTTCAGAAATGACTCGATACGATAAGTGCTTACTTTATTTATTTAAATACCAACTGTTACCTGCCCGCTTATCTGGACGTAGATTACCTTTTAGTAATAATTGATTTTTTATGATTAAATTACTTTTAGAATTCCATAGCTTTTTCTTGCTTTTTTTTGACAATTTTTTTCTATAAATTACATGAAGATAACATTGCGAAGGGTTCACAACGGTACAATACCAAATTTACAGTTTTAGAGTATATTTATCTTTTACGCGCCTGCAACTCTCCTCAGGAGTTGATTTTTATGAACTCTTCTCCTTAGCGAATATCTACGACGTATGAAGATCATTCTTGCCAAATTTCAAGCTGGTAGGACTTAAAATTCAAAATGTGATTGAAGGACAAACATTCAAATAAACATACTTTCATATTTATAATCTTAGTAAGATATGGAAGCGACCCTTGTCTGTCCTGTTTTTCTCTATAAAATTCCTAATACACAACACGAATATTTAACTAAAAACAGCAAGTTACTGTCACTCTAACACCTCCTTTGACATAATCCTAAACAAAACAACACCCAGCCAACTATGACGTTGCATCACAAGCGTCGTGTACACGGTCTAAACTCCGACCTTCTCTAATTGAATTTCGTTTGTTTCAGATACGGACACTGATGGCACAATGTAAATCTCAGTCGTCTGGTCGAATTGCATACAGTCCGCTAGATGGCGCGCAAACATTCAGTGACGTAAGTCGTATCCTTAATCGGGTTGTATCAGTCTTGCATAAATAAATAATAAAACGAGTTCATAGTTACTTTGTTTTGGATGTGTGATAAATTCAGAAGACTTACAGCGGGAATTCGGTACGGTTGAAGTAGTGGTGGTAGGGGAACATGGTGTGGGCGGTGAAAAGTGTGACGTTGTTGACATTGTGCTGGATATCAGTTGTTTCAGGAGGCCTGCCACCTGTTATCAGAATTGGTAAGTTAAAATACTGTTGGTTGATGTCCAAACTAGATGTTTTTATTGGATGAAAACTAATCTAGCACCTTTGGTGTTGTTCTAAAGAAAGTTTTTGCGTTAAAATATATTTGTTCTATCCAGATATACTACTATAATCAAAAAATAAGTGGATTATTGTTTAAAAAAATCGCGCTATTTATGTATCGATACAACCATTTGTTTTTGTTTAAGTCGGTGTGACTGTCTTTGACATTTCATAGAAGTCATATATCATTTCGCTTATTATGTTAGAAATTATAGCGCCTTTTGTAATTGTTAAATTAATGATTGTTAATTTCTATAAACAAATCATTCAACAAATACGAAATTCACTAGATATAGCACCGTGTGACCTTTTTTTGATTCATCGATGTAAGAAACCATTTTGTGGACGTCGTTAGGAGTTTCCGAATTGAATATATATATATATATATATATATATATATATATATATATATATATATATATATATATATATATATATATATATATATATATATATACAGGGTGTTAGGTAAACATGCGGCATAAATTAAAGGGGTTATTCCTTGACTTATCCTAAGAATATTTTGTTATATGATGATTTTTGAAAAACCCCTTTATTTCGAAGATACAGGGTGAACAAAATTTACGATATTAACAACATTTTATTATCAAAAAGTACATGTAAAGTTGCTCAATCTACAATAAATGTTCGAAATGAACTCCCTCCAGCCTTGATACAAGCATTCAATCTTCTCGTCATTGACTGCCGAACTCTTTCAAACACACCAGGGTCGTTTCTAATCGAGTTACACCCAGCAATTTTCCGATTTCGCAAATCATCCAAATTCGTCAATGGAGTAGCGTAAACTAATGGCTTCAGATATCCCCAGAAGAAATAATCCAGGGGGTTTTAGTCCGGGGATCGAGCAGGCCATGCGTGTGGCCCACTTCGACCACACCAGCGATATCCGTATGTTACTGTTAAAAAATCACGAGCAACCAAACTGAAATGTGGTGGTGCACCATCGTACATAAACCACATTTCACGCCTTGTTGCCAATGGTACATCTTCCAGAAACTCAGGCAGCGTTGCTTCCAAAAAGTTGCGATACACCTCGCCAGTAAGTCTTTGTGATAGAAATACCGATTCAATTAGATAGTGACCTACAATTCCAACCCAAACATTCAACGAGAACTGATGTTGAAAACTATCGTCGCACACCTCATGCGGATTTTCATCTGCCCTCACATGGTTGTGTGGGCTATGTGTCAGGAATAGAGGGATGCGAAGTAAAGTTTACAATATCCATTGACATAATGCAATACGTGGAGGAAAATCAACAGGTAGTAATGCCTGAACGCGTTGAATGTGATTTGGATACAACAAATTGTCCTTAAGAATTTTCCAAACTGTCCAGTGACTCACATTCAAAGTATTTGCAATTTTTCGCGTAGAACTACCAGGCTCTTCCGCTATCATGTCCAGCACATTTTATTTCAATTATACCGTTCTTACAGTCAATGCCTGTTTGTTGTCTGTTTCATGAAGACGTCGATGAATGTTTTCGAAGATTTTTCGGTCAGGGACATTACGAGCTGGAAATCGTTCACTGTACAATCGCCTAGCTTGTAATTCATTGCCATCAGCAAGTCCATACATGAAGTGCATGTCAGTCATCTCAGCGTTTGTATACATTATGATAAAGGACTTCACTCACTATTTAAGACACGTCAAACAGCCAAACGTCACTCAATCTATGTAAACAAATGCGACCGATGAAATCCACTTACTAGATAAAACAGCCGTTCCAAGTGATCGAAATCGAAAAACGTACACCGTACTTTTATTTACATTAATGATTTCAACAAATATCGAATATGGTTGTCGCAAATTTTGTTCGCCCTGTATCTTCGAAACAAAGGGGTTTTTCAAAAATCACCATCGGACAAGGAATAACCCCTTGCATTTTTGCCGCATGTTTACCTAACACCCTATATATAAGGCTCTCATCCACGTATCCAGCCTCGACATTAAAAGCTAGCCCGACAATTAAAAAAAACCGTAACATCCTTATACTTTTTGATCGTAGTAGTATATCCAAAAACTTATCAACATTATCCACGTACTGTAACTGATGTCCATTAAAGGTGACGGAAGGACAATTTCCTTTTCTCGGATCAAACGTGATGTGTAAAAGATTTGATTCAATTAGCTTTTATTACCCATTCTTTTAGTTAAACCTTTATTTTATTTAGGTGTGCTTACAACTTTCGGTTTTCGGAAACCAATAGTTTCAGTGAAACGAACTCGATATAAGGATATTTCCGAATTTGGGACCGTTATTATCAAAATAATGAAGAGGAATGATTAAAAAACTTTTTTGAAGCTTTCGTTACTCGTGCAAAACGTTATATTCATGTAGAGGAAGCTTATTTCTAATTAACAAAAGTATTTGTAGACATATTTCTGCCGGATTATTCCCTCTAGAATTATAAGAATAAAAAAATAATAAAATATATTTACAATCAGAGTTCACGAAATAATTCCTGATATTGAAGAAAATATCAGGTATTATACTGAATCATTTTTCTGATGATGATAACATGGTAGAGCGAAACGCGCGCGATAAGTTTAAAAACGTGATTTGGTCTTTAGTGGTAAATTTCTTCGAGTTTCGTGTTTCATCCCAATAGAAGAACTAAACATCAGGTATGCTTGAAATAATTAAATTTTCCAACATAATCTCTTAACATATGGTCTTTTGATGTCTTTGAAAAACCCCTTTTTCTATCCTGTTAGCTACTCATTCAAAGCAGCGATTATCTCTTTGTCGTTAAAAAAATAGTTCCGCGAAGAAAAGTACTCGCTGGGAGTTATTCCAAACAATCGGGAGGCTGTTTAACACTTTTGAAACCGACGTTGTAGATGGCAGCATGTAGCTTTTCTTCTGACTTCACGAACCTTACCCTGTATGAAATCTATGGATAAATCATAAAGAATTGTCGCCATGATTTTCTCAATTTCTTCCGATCGATATTTTCGTTTGACTTTGAGCCTGTATCCCTCTATGTCATTTTTTTTACTGATCACTGTTCGTCAGGTTTCATCCACCTCCATACATGTTTTTCAAACCTTCCAGATCACATCAAATTTGATCCCCAGATCAGATCAACCAGATCAAATTTGCCTCGGAGTTAATTGTCAGATGAGTCATTAAGACTCTAGGATGCCAATGAACAGATACTTTAGTGGGGTCCAATTCATTTTATTTCAGCCTGCTAAAAACCTACAGATTTGATTGAAATCTTTGATCTTGATCATTGATTACCATGTCTCTTCATTCACTATAAGGGATTGTACAGGGCTTTGACATCATTTGAAGTGAATAGTCCTTCAGTGAGCCATTTCTTCAGATTTGGGAAGAGACAGTAATCACTGGGTGTCAAATCTGGCGATTATGGATCATATAAAAGCTCTTGAAAGGTTGCTGTAAACATGAGGGTAGGGTTGTGCTGGTGCAGTGAGATGTTGATGTTTAGCCCGGATAGCACTTTTTAATTGGTCCTGTAGTAAGGCCTGACTTTCGCCAGATAGTATGTGAGCATCACACAGCCATGTTTTTTGTTGTTTTTTCGCCCTCTTTAGCGCACTTTTATCTGCCTCTACCCAGTGTTTGGAATATATGTTTCATCTAATGTTTTAAATGTCGAAGAAACTGAGCAGAATCGCATAAATAAGTCTAAACACCCATTTGAATGTGTCTTTAATCGGATGTAAAATGTAGAGTATCGAGATGTTTGCAATGTCAGCAAGCTCGCCTACCTTCAGTCACCAATTGAAGATTGTAGCGGTTTTTGAACGCATAGAGCGTTTATTATTTTCAGTGGATGTACGAATATATGGCAGTCCACATTCATATCCTTTCTAACTATTTTAGGAAAGTTATGAATGCGAATCTAACTCTTTTTATATATCTGTCGGGATTAAACGATCCAGAAATAAATACTATATAACAGTTCGAACTTCAATTTCATTCAATTTTCAGAAAATGTTAAAACTTGTTTGCTTTACTCGATCATTATAAACAAGCAACTAAACGCATGCGTGTGCAACTTCGCAGAAGGCCATCTAACTCATAATACTTGACAAAAATCAGTAATTTGGTCATACCTGCGCCATCTGTGTGTTAGGCCGAGAACTTTTCTAACGACCTTCCTATAACGAGCTATTACTTTTATTAAAGCTAATTGCAACGTGAGTAAATGAATTCGAGAATATTCGAGCTAGAAATATGAAATTGCTAAAATAATACCTAACTACATCAGCCTCTGGTTTGATTGTAATTATCTTTCAAATATCGGTGGGGTGATTTAGAAAATATCACCTTCATTAGGACTAAAGAGACAGCTGTCGTGATAATTTCGTTTCAGCTCCAATTAAAACATTGCCAGAGGGAAAATATAAAACCGCGAAGATTTAGTAAGCAATTTGAGAGCAGCTGAAGCGCCTGAGAAGTCGAAAGACTTATATAATTGGAATTTTCGTATATTTTAATTAAGTTTTTTTGTTTCAAGTTGTTGTACGGGTCATCTTTCGTTAACTGTGGTAGGTGTTCGTCAAGATATATTCAGGGTAAAAAAGATTTGCAGCATTCAGAGAGAGACATTTCTCCAGGCTTGAAAAGAAGGCTTAATCGCTGTGAGTCAAATCTGATGAATACAGCGCATGTGGAAGCATAAGTCATGGGGTTTTGAGACAACTCGAATCATCAGTGTAGCATTATATCGTTTAATTTGTAGCACTATATCTTGATATTATTCGGTATTTCATTGTTGTACTCTGTACTCCAATGTAATGTGGAGTAGAGAACAATTCAGTTTATACTCAATGGTCAAAGGTGGCATAAGATGTCGTCGATTATGTTGAAACCTGTGTGAGTTTGTATGGTAGTAAACTATTCCAATTCCAAACAACCTATATTTGGTTATTGCTCGAAATGAAAGATTCCCTCTCACAGAATCTATTTAAAATTCACTCACTTGATCAGGTAAATTCCACCTATTTTGCTGTAGGTATCTCTACTTTATTAAAAGTAACCAGTAAATATTTTTAAATCAGGATATATATAGATGTATTTGTGTGTTTTTTTTAAATCATTCTGGGTATTGATCCATTGATTCTGTGAAGAAGCACGACCAAAATCTCATTTGGCATTTTCGCTTCGACTGAAGAGCCCAACTGATCAGTGGGTCAAGTTTCAACAGTTCAACGTCCAAACATCATGTGTCAAAATTTCGTTACAATCTGTCTACTAGTTTCTGAGTGTGTTTTGAGTGACGCTGCTTTCGTTATTTTCAAAACAATGGAAAAAATAATTTCGGGTGTTGATTAAGCGTTGCTGATGAAGGAAAATCAACCATACTTCATTGATATACTGAATTCAAACGTGGCCGTACAAGTACCGGTGATGCTGAACGCTCTGGACGTTCAAATGAGGTAGTTACATCAGAAAACTGACTGAACTGTAGATCCCCCCACTGCTATTAGCAGAACAACTCCTCGGAGAAATTTTCAACCTTAATGGTAAATTGAGGGAATTCTGGAAGATTTCGGAACCGAGTCAGGCGACCCATGTCATCGACTCTACAGCACCCTTACCAAAAATGGAGCTACCCCGCTACGAGTTTATATATATATATATATATATATATATATATATATATATATATATATATATATATATATATATATATATATATATATAATAAGAACGTCCCACGGCATATGCCTTAACTGTTTCATAAGAATGCCTTAACATTTCATGAAGATATTTGGGAATGCGTAAATTGCAATCGAAATAAGCGAAGTAAAAAGGATTTTCTCCTGCGATATGTGACAATAGATGAAACGAGGATCCAGCACTTCCGGAGTGATGGACTTCCATCCAAATCGGCAGTTAGTTGAGTGAACAGAAGTCGGTGAAAGTCGTCCAAAGCAACACCGCCATCGGTAGGCCAGGTTATGGCCTCTGTATTTTGGGATGCGCATGGGATATTGTTCATCGATTATCTCGAGAAAGGTCTCTCTTCAATAGCGAATATTACTTAGCGTTATTGGTCCGTTTGAAGATAGAGATCGCAATAAAGGCTCCAAATGAACAGAAAAAAAGTGTTGTTTCACCAAGACAATGCACCGTCTCATAAATCGTTGGCAACGATGGCTAAATTGCACGAATTGCACTTCGAGTGGCTTCCTCATCCCCCGTATTTTCCAGATCTGGCCCCCAGAGACTATGTCCTGTTCTCAGACCTCAAAAAAATGCCCACTGGAAGGAAATTTCGCTTCAATGAAGAGGTAATTGTGGAAACTGAAGGATATTTTCAAAGAGAAATCGTTCTATAAAGGAAGTGTATCGGTGTGTGCTGTTTGAAAAGCGTTGGAGTGATTGTATTGCTCTTCAGGAGAATATATTGATGAATAAAGTCGAAATTTGCAAAAAAGTGAGTTTTATTTGTTACACTGGGGATTTATTGGCCGATATGTTTTCATATATAGTAACATATTTAACACAAACATTTTTAAATCTAAAGCTGGGTCTATATCAATATAAAATTGCATTGTGTATTTGTATGGGTTGTATGTTGTTTGCCTGTTCGGCAATGCAGACGTTCTGACATATAAAACATAACAGGTACACGAACCATCTATTGTCCACTAGATAATTGAAACAAATTGTTTCAGTAAATTCAATCCACACGCAAAACTAAATACAAAATTAAATAACTTTTATATTTCTCGAAGTGCGTTTCGTTAACCATGTTAAAATCATCAAGAGGTGATTCAATATTATCAATTTCATGCAACTTTATTTAGATTGCACAGGCCATTTAGGCCTGTAGCTTGCGATGGGTTTACATACGATCACCCATCCAAGTATTAGCGTAATCCGATGTCGTTTAACTTTAGTTATTGAACGATTTTTTAGTCCTGTTTCTTGGTTAGAGTAGTATTTAATTTGATTAAAATTTCGTGTTAATTTCATTACTTTTATATTAAAAATTACCCGCTGTTCGTAGTGGAAAGCTTTCGTCACTACGCGGCGCTCTCTTAATATCAATTTGAGGAAATAAAGAAGGAGAAAGTTGAAAGTGCATCTACTGAAACCGCTCCGAAATAGAAAAATAACTTATTCAAAGCGCAGAACGTAATGGAGTTAAAGCTACATTAAACACAAATTACTTTTTAATTTCTCATTCTTTTTGACTTTTCAACGCTACCCGGAGACTTTGTGGGTCACGTACCGTGCGGGCTTCTCTGTATTTGGTGGTATTTTGAAATTTTGTTTTCGTTTTGCCCGTGGAAAATGCGAATTTAATGGAAAAACAACTTGTAGAACGTTCGCAAAAGAAAGGAAAGGGAATTAGGAAGTTTAATGTCTAGCGTACAAAAGTTTAGAAGTAGATAACGTTATCCATAATACAAAAAAGGCATTTTCTACTAATTGAAAACAAAACTAACCAAAACAACAGTGAAAACAACAGTCTTAGTTGAAACAGAAGTAAGGACGCCCGATACATTATACTACTTTGAACAAAAAGTAAGGAGACTTTTGTTCAAAATCAAAAAATTCGCGTGCTTTACGTATCGATATTTTGCTATTTAAGTTGGTAAAAGTGCCAAATGTTAACGGCGATGAGGCTATGTTAAAAAATAATATATAAAGACTTTTTGTGAGAATAGAAGATATATATATATATATATATATATATATATATATATATATATATATATATATATATATATATATATATATATATATATATATATATATATATAATCAAATTAGCAACACTAAAGCCTAAACAAACAAACCCAGATTCATTACCACCGAATGAAGATGAAATAATTAGGCAAATCAAGCGGCTTAAAAATAACAAAGCTTCTGGTGAAGATGGAATCATTGCGGAACTTTTGAAATCCGCTGGTCCAGGTACAATCAGGGAAATAACCAAAATTCTACAAGAAGTTTGGCGAACCGAACGGATTCCGGAAGATTGGAAAGATGCTCTAATCCATCCACTACATAAGAAAGGAGATAGAACGGATGTAAACAACTATAGAGGGATATCTCTTCTCCCAGTTTGTTACAAGATTCTATCTCAATGTCTACTAGATAGACGACAGGGACAGTTAGAACCGAACATTGGTGAATATCAAGCAGGTTTTCGACCGGGCAGATCCTGCCCTGAACAGATCCTGAATCTGAAGTTGATTCTAAGACATCAAAAACTGTACAATAAAAATCTCGTCTGTACATTTGTGGATTTCAAAAAAGCATATGATTCTATTGACCGCGAATCTTTATTCCGAATCTTGAAAGAACAAGGACTAGATCTGAAAACGCTGGCAATTATTAAAGCAACGTTAACTAACACAAGGTCAAAAGTTAAATTCATGGGTGAGATCTCGGAGCCCTTCGAAATTAAAACTGGAGTGAGACAAGGGGATGGACTCTCGCCACTTTTATTTAACTGTGTTCTAGAAAAAGTAATACAGGAGTGGCGTGAAAAAAAGTCGGCCTTGAATATTGACCAGCCCATTAAACTGGGGAGAACCAACATCAAAATTGATTGTCTGGCATTTGCTGATGATCTAGCAATTTTAGCTCAAGATGTATTAACGGCACAGAAACAGATTGAAATCCTAAAAGAAACAGCCGAAAATGTAGGACTCCAAATTTCCTTTGAAAAGACACAATACATGACCTGCAACAGACTAAGAACGCCATTTCTAAAAACAAAATATGGTAACATCAGACGAGTCTCTCAATTCAAATATTTGGGTGAAATAATCATGGAAAATGGGTTGGAAAAAGCGGTCAATAAGGGTAGATGTCTAAAAATGGAAACGGCATTGAGACTTACACAAAACATTTACAACAAAAAATGCCTATCTAAAAACACAAAACTGAGACATTACAACACAGTTATTAAGCCAGAATGTCTATATGCTGCCGAAACGCTCATTTTGAATAGAAAGAGGGACATCGAGGACATTGAAAAGAAGGAAAGAAAAATCATAAGAAAAATCCTAGGGCCCAAACAAATAAATAACACAACATACCGACTTCGAGAAAACCAAGAAATCAAACAATACACTGATATACATAGCGATATGAGAAAACGAAGACTTAAGTTTTACGGACACATAAAACGGATGAATCCGAGTAGGTTAACTAGACAAATAGTCGAATTTTATGAAAATAGGAGTAAAGCTAAAGTAGAAATAATTAAATGGATTGCTGCAATTAAAGAGGACCTAAGATCAGCAAATATTACACAAAGTGAAATTCAGGATAGAGGCTGTTTCAGACACAAGGTTAACGTTTGGAAGGTTGGCCAGAGAGAAAAATGTAGGAAGACCGGAACAACTTGGTCTGACGAAAGGAAACAAGCTCATAGCGAAAGAATGAAATCAGTATGGGCACAAAGGAAGGCTAACAACAACAAACGCCTCTAATAGTACTTCGCGTGGTCCACCAGGGCCCATACGTGAATAATAATATATATATATATATATATATATATATATATATATATATATATATATATATATATATATATATATATATATATATATATAATGTCACCATGTTACCATGTCACCATGTTATAAGTGATAATAGGCATATTTTTCAAAATCTAGAAATTTGACATCCTAGGATACAACTTTAGTTACTGTGATCATAGCTTTCCCAATTTTTCAGTGTTATTTTTTAAAACGTGATCGTAACTAACCATGTTATTAATCACAGACACAAATCAAACAATGAACGTTGTTAATTTAGTAAAACAAAGATTCATTGAGTCGTGGTTTAAAAACTTATGTCAGCTAACTGTGACAACTTTTCACATCTTTTGAAAAAAATTTATTACACTACCTTGGGCAAGTTATTTCAAAATATGGCCCATTTAGTCAAGATCTCAAAATGGTACAATTGGCACTTTTCTTCCTCCACAAAAGGACCATATTTCAAAAAACTCATACCATGATAAAAAAAACTTATGTGTGATACACAAAAATATTTTTTATGTGTGAGATGGACAGATGTGATAGAGTGAGATAGATAGTGAAGCTGTTCGGTGACGAATTAGAGAGAGACATTCAACTTTAAGATGTCCCATTTAGTGAAGGCATTGGCATTATTCCTTCTACAAAAAATATTGTTGCCTTTTTTTGCAAAAGAACCTTATTTCAATGCGAGGAGATAAATTAATAATTGTATTATTTTCTGTTATTTCTATTATTATTTTTAGTCTATTATTTTATTAAGATACAACTTAATCAAAATTAAGTGAAAATAATTATTGTAGTACTTTTATTATCACAATATTTTTCTTTAAAACTCAAGCAAATGCTCAAAAGAATATTTGCCAAATTTTATGTAATCTGTGCAATTATTTTTGAATATTAAAAAAAAAGTAAATTATTAAATGTTTAATTTATTTAGAACAATTTAATGTTGTGCACTGGACTTCTTAATGGTTTAAAACAGAAGTCGAAATATAGAGGTATATTTAAAAAAAACATTCGTTCTTCTCTTTCATCTGCCTTCAACCTCGTCTCTTTTTTCTTTCCCTTTCACCCTATTTCCTAAATATGTTCTTTGGACAGTCTTTCGTTCCACCACCCCAAGTTTTAATTCTTGTGCTCTATTTAAAGCCCACAATTCGCGTTAATTTCTCCATATTCATTATTTTTATTCTGATACTTGAAATTTGTACACTTTCGCATGGACATGTTTTTTTTCTTAAGATCTCCATTCACCTGTTCACCCAATATATTATAGAGTATTAATACAATAGTGTATAAAAATAATACAATAAAGTAAAATTGTTTGACATAGAGGAGAAATAAACAATCTCTGATTATCTGTAGACAGCTCACTGTATTGTACTGTACGAACTATAGTCTAGGACAGGGGTTTCCAAACTTTCCAGCCTTAGGGCCGTACTAATTACTCCAGTAAGTTCCAAAATCCAAAACTGTTTTAATGTTCTTGCCATTATCTATAATTTATAAACTAGTCGCAGAGTACGCGCCCTAAACGAGCATCCGCTTGCTAAATACGCCGGATTGATGAAACTGGCGGGCCGGACTTGGTCCGATGGAACCTTTGGTCTAGGGGGTTATTATAAAGATAATCAAATGCCACAACCAAATAAGGAGATGAACTTATCGGCTTTGTGAGGTAATGCTTGAGGAAAGTAAAAAAGCGTCTTTCTTCCTTTTTCTAAATATGACGAAATTGCAGGCTGAAAATAAATTAACTTTAGATGAAGATATTACCGCTGATACATAGTTCTATTTTGCAGAGTTCGACCTATGCATATTTTTTGGAAATCAAAAAAATGTTGGAAAATTGTTGGGCGAAGTGGTGTGTTGAAAAATGGACCAATTTTCGATAAAAAAAAAGGAATATTTCATTTTAAAAGTATCTCGCTTTCACTCTACATTCGCACTGTGTTAAGCTTATATTGAATGAAACCGTATTGCTTTCAAAATATGTAGTTTTTTCTGTATGTAGGTATTATCGATATCTAATCAGCTTTATATACTTTATCATAGATCTTGTATCAAATCGGAAATTCCTAAATAAGATTTTCCCTCTATTTTATATATTTCGTTCTACCTCAATAAAATTAAATTTATACAAAAAAAAAGAGAAATCCAAACTCTCCGCAAAATCTTTCCTGGAAATTTCCTACAAGCACCGGAAGGAAAAAAATGAAGGAAAAGATAAAGAACAATGAAATATTTAACCGTTTTTCCATTTCGTATTCCGGAAGGAAAAAAAAGTCAGCCACCAAATATTTGATTAAATAATACCAAAATTTACCTGAACGGTCTTGGCGAATTTTCAATTTATTTGCATTTTCCACCGTTGCGTTTTTCTTCTCTCTGAGATTATCTGGGTTTCCTGTCGGTAATATTATATAAGGGATTAGTATTATAGCGATGGTAAATGGCAAGGGAGATCAGACTGATTAAATATCTGACAAGATATGATGAATGGTAACTATGTATGGTATTTGCAGGCTAGATATTATTCTGTTATTATTATTTTCACTCATATTGATAACTGATTTATCAATCACTATTTGTCTATTATAATTTAAATGGGTAGATAATTTTTCAAGTACGCTGAATAAGAGCATCTATATTATAATAATTTTTGTTTAATGTTGAACCTTTCATCTTATGCCTAGTTAAGAATCTAACATCACAGCTATATTCTTTATGGCACTATAATTGTCTAATTGTTTTTTACATTCTTGTTTTTCTTTCTGCAATTCTGCATCGACTAGTAACGGGTGATGAAAAATGTCGGCCCATCGACTGCAAGGCCAAATCGCTTTGGTCGCAAGACTATGCTCTGTGTCTGGTGGGACCAGGTTGGTGTCGTATATTATGAACTGTTGAAACCTGGAGAAACAGTTAATACTGATCGCTACCGACAACAAATGATCAATTTCAACTGTGTATTGATCGAAAAACGTCTACAATACGCTCAAGGACATGATAGGGTGATTTTGCAGCATAACAACGAGCCGTCTCATACAGCAAAACCAGTCAAAGAAGTGTTGAAATCACTTGGATGGGAAGTTTTATCGTACCCGCCGTACTCTCCAGATCTGGCTCCATCCAACTGTCACCTTTTCGCATCGATGGGGCAGGCTCTTGCAGAGCAACCCCTCGCCGATTTCGGAGAAGTTAAAACATGACTCGATGAATGGTTTAGCTCAAAGGAAAAATTGTTCTTTTGGAATGGCATCCATAAATTGCCTGAGAGATGGGCAAAATGTATCGAATTAAATGGTCAATACTTTGAATAAATACATTTTAACTATTCATTGCAAATAGCGTGTTTTCTTTAGCGAAAAAAACCGGCAAGGAATTGCCGACACGTGTATAAAATCCAATGTGAATAGAAATTTTTTCTATATAAAAAAATATTTCTAATGAACAACACAGGTCGTCATTTTTATAAAAAAACAAATTACCTTTCAAATAAGCTTCGTATGCTGTCGTAGAGCTGTCTCCTGTTACATTAACGACAACATTTCGAGAACAAACAGGAATATTAATAAATCAAAAGCGAAACTGTGGCCCTCAGTGAATACATAATAAATCATTCGGACAAACAAACGGGGGGGATATCATCAATCATCTCCTTAAATCCGATAATAATCTCTTAATTTAATTTTTAACGAGCTCCTTTAAGTTGTCTCGTACAATAAAAACCGATCCTGCGAAAATATTACGAGTGGCAAGAAATTCTTCCCTCCCCACTACTACCCATCCCTTTACTCCCACTCTACCTTTTTGTGTCCCACCGCGAATGTTAAGCCGGGAGATTTCTTTTGTTTTGTTTGCGATTTCGTTTAATTCGGGGTTGTCCCGTGACTAGACCAGAATAAACAGAAAGCGACAAGCCCTATAGTCAGCAGACAAAGTAATTGATTACCTAACATGTAGTGTTTGGTGTTTTTTTGACTTGAACTAATGTGGTGTTTCTTCGTCTTTGAACAGGAAATGCTAAATTTATCATATATCTGGACCAAGTTGATCCAGTCTTAGAAATGGTGTTCTTAGTCTGTTGCAGGTCATGTATTGTGTCTTTTTAAAAGAAATTTGGAGGAGACCTATCTTATATATATACATCATCATCATCATCAGCCTGTATCGATCGACTGCAGGACGAAGGCCTCTTCAGCATGCCTGCCCATCTCCATTTCAATTGCTTTACTCTTCCAGTGATGTCACAGACTTTTTTTTGTTCCCTGATCCATGCGCAGGACTTTCTGTCTCGTCTTGTAATGCCAAGCATACATCTTTCCATTCCGCTCTGTGTCACCCGAAGTTTTTGAATTCATTGCGATGTGAGTGTCCAGGTTTCACTTCCGTATATCATAACGGGTAGAACGGACTGATCGAAGACTTTTCTTTTCAGGTAAAGTGGGAGTCTGCTCTTAAACACTATGTTGAGCCTGCCAGCCACATTTAACACGCCGTTCCACCTCCCGGGCGGTACTCCCCTCCATTGAAATCTTCTGCCCAAGATATGTAAATCTGTCCACAATGTCTAAATCCCTTCCTAAAACTGAAATTCTTCTGTCCTAAGCGAAGTTATTGAACATAACCTGACTCTTTTTCAGGTTTATTTTCAAGCCAAATGGTTCGCCAGCCCTTTGCAGTTCTTGTATGCGTCTTTGCAGCTCCTCTGGGTCTTGTGAAATGAGAATAATATCATCTGCAAATCTAAGATGGTTTAAGTTTGCACCATTGATCTTTACACCATCCTATTCCCAATCCAGTTTACGGAATACTTCTTCAAGGCCAGCCGAGAAAAGAATAGGCGATATTGATTAATTATATATATATATATATATATATATATATATATATATATATATATATATATATATATATATATATATATATATATATATATTGTGGCCTATTATTTTCTCTTTTGAAACAAAATAAAAAATATTTAAATCACAGCGACGGCAGCTGTTCGCCGGGAGCACCGGGAAGAAGGTCCAGGACAGAATGAAGGCACGACAAAAGTTGAGCGCCACCAGGTTACTTCATATATCGGAAAAGACCCTGGAACCGAGAAGGGGTCTATCTTAAATAAAACGGTTTACTAGAATTTTATACATATATATTATAAAAGCACACTTAAAAAAGAACGACACAAAGCACACAAAAAAAGGAACATCTAAAACTATCAAGCAAAAGGCACAGGAAGGTTTAGGGAAGGTGGTTCTCCAAACCTTACCGTGAAAGAAATCAAAAAATCAAATGAATAGCTCTGAATTACACCAGCTAGTCTCTATATCCCTATACTTACAAATTAGAGGTTATTTCCTCTATTCTGACAATGGTAAAAAGATAAATATATATAACGCTAGGGTAACCAAGAATAGTCAGACGGCAAATAGATACAAAATATAAGATGATAACGTGACCATTATCAGTATAAGGAATTATGGTAATAATGTATTTGAGAAAAATAACTGGTAATTGCAACCTTAACGGTACATGAAAATATAATAAAAAAGTGTTTATCTGGCCTTATTTCCTGATGTTGTCTATCCTTGCCTATCAAGGTAATGGGTGTCCAAAAACATTGAGTACGACTGCGGGCAGTCCGGTATCCCTATGTGGGGGTCCCGAAATAATCTCGATCTGACCAACCGGTTACCGTGCCATGTGGCCCCAAAAAGGTGTAAGGTTTCCACGATGGTCGGGCTCTGTAATAGGTGGTCGTTCAATGGCCTGATGTCTGTGGATCGGATTCTCTGCTGCCGGGTCGTAAAACCCTCTCGGTCGGAAGGGTAAGGCGCGAAAACGTCTGCTCACCTGGAGATTTGGAGTTAGACTCTCTTGCCTTGTCCAAAACGATACCGAAGCTCTTTCAGTTAAGAATTTGTCCGAAATAAACCTACCAGTAGTGATCAACAATTTACGAATGCTACCTGTAGCGATCAAGAATTTGTGAACCCTACAATATATATATATATATATATATATATATATATATATATATATATATATATATATATATATATATATATATATATATATGTATATATGTTTTGACGAATGTTTTCACGGGTGCGAAATGTAATGATAGTTTCTCGCGGGTATCCCGTGTTAGCTGAATGTCCGGTTTCGCTGACGTTTCGATGGAATCTCACCCATCCTTTTCAAAGCGTTTACTCGACGGTGTTTCGAGTACAAATGCTGCTGGTCGTTTCGCGCCCTCCATCCAGCCTAGATTATTGTCTAAAATAATCCCGAAACTTCACTGCTGGTAAGATGGGATAAGGTTTCCGTAGTCGTAGCTACTCACAAAACCGTTATCTTCTCTTTCCTTGGTGTTTCCGCTGCTTGACCGCCGGACGGGGTGGATCAAGCGCTTCGCACCACTCCCCTCTGGGGGACAAGTACCAGAGGGGGTACTTCATTTTATATGGAGGGTATATTTCATTTACCGTTATTCTCCATTACCATCATTATTTTTATTTCATTTACCGGTTTATTTAATCAAAAAATGTTAATTGAAATTTGGTGCTGGAAATGTCGCTGTCTTAGTAGGTGTGGATTTTGCAGGATGTAATAATGATTATTTGGCCAATTAATAATTTCGCGTCTTGTAAAAGTTGCATCGTCAGTAAAGAATATATTTTTCAGGAATATGGGGTCTTCGTTTTTTTATGCAGTTTAATTTTGACAAAATTCTGACATAACCCACAAATTTTGTGACAATAAATTTTGAACAGGAGAAAAATGGTAGGGAAACAATTTTTCTTTATGGAGAACTCTTGAAACGGTAGATTTGCTAATCCCTGTAGATGCCTCCAAACGCCTAGTTCTTAGTTCAGGATTTTCCGCGATACTGACCAAAATGCCCCTTTCTTGTTTTACTGTTATACGTTTCGGTCGTCCACCAGGATTGTTTTAATAAAACGAACCTGTTTCGCCCTACCCATTGAAAACTGATTGTCGATCTAGGATGATTCTGGTTGGATATATTTGTGTATATATGTATAAGTGGTAAATTTAGCATTTCTTATTTAAAGACGAAGAAAAACCACAATAGTCCAAGTGAAAAAACACTAAAAACATACATACATAATCAATTACTATGTTTGCTGACTATAGGGCTTGTCGCCTTCTGTTTATTCTGGTCTTGTCGCGGGTCAACCTCGAATTAAACGAAATGAGTGAGTCGACCACAAAAATTTGGACTCAGTGAACCCACAACATGGCGTATTTTACGAAAGGATTTAGCTCTGAAGGCATATTAGGTTCAAATAGCACAGGAACTAAAGCCATTGGATCATTCAAAACATTTGTCAATTGGATCAAATAACAAACAAATGATTGTTCTCAAAAAATCCTCTTTTCAGATAACGCAGATTTTGAAATTGGTTGGCTTTGTTAATAAATAAAATTGCCGTATTTGGGATAAGGAAAATTCACGATAGATTCACGAGAAAGCTTTACATCCTGAACGGTCAAGAAGGTGCAATTGGGCCATATTTCTTCAGAATGCTGCTGGTGAAGCTGTAACTATGAATGGGGTTCGATATCGTGAGATAACTGGATTTTTGTGGGCTGAATTGAACAATATTGATCTGGGGGATGCGTGGTTCCAACAGGATGGCGTTACACTTTGCCAATGAGATAATTGATTTATTGAGAGAAAAATGAGTGCAGTGGCTTTAGTTCCTGAATAAACGGTGATGTTAATTGGCCACCAAGATCATGCGATTTGGCACCTATTGGACTATTTTCTTTGGGGTTTCTACACAGTCTATTCCTGAACTAAAGGATGAAATTATTCCAGTCATTGGTGAGATAGAGCCACGGTTATGCCGAAATGCCTCCAAAATATTGACAAAAGAGTGGACGTCTGTGAAGCTGCAAGAGGTGGAAATTTGGCAGATATAGTTTATCGTGTTTAAACATCGTATTCTATGCTTCAATTATCAATAAAAAGTTCTTGAAATCCATGCAAATTCTGTATTTTATTCAAAAATTAAAAAAAAAACTCAATTTGAAAGGCCCTTTAGCATTTCAACCCTCCTACCTTTGTATGAAGCAAAATATAAAAAAAATCAAATTGATTTTCTATGTTTCAAACTATACGGAATTATCAAACTCAATGAAAAAAAATGTTTTTTTTTTCTGAATCTACCACCAAATTCATACATGAAAATCTAACTAAAAACTTTTTTTTTTCTTTTCACTTTGCGCCTATTGATTTCATTTTTTTATATAAAGATTCTACCCTTACCATCAAACACAGCAAACTGAGATTTTTCGTTCTGTAATTATGTCTTGTTATTTCCAATTTTTTTCTTGTTGGAATCAGTGGTGCCATCTTGTCGGCTGTATGAAAAATAAAGCAATAAAAACAACTTCCTAAACTGGAGGCTTTTTTTATAGCCGGGGAGTTATAGTTGAAATACTTTTTCTTCCAATGGATTTTTCTTATGGACAGAGTGAGTATTTAACAGGGCGATAACAGAAAATGTTATGATCTGTTCTGTTTAGTTCTAACCATATAAGTTAATATAAAATAACACAACAAACACAGTATTTCGTGCCACTTATTTTTATTCACCTGTGTAATTATTGCACAAAATTTTATTCTACAATCTCGTATTGTAAAAAAAATACAACAAAATCTTGACAGAAATACTCAATTTTTGCTACAGCATTTGTGATATTTACGAGGTGTGATTATTAAATAACGAGACCGACTCTGTAAAATATTTTACTTTGATTTCATATATATATATATATATATATATATATATATATATATATATATATATATATATATATATATATATATAACCGGCCAGTAAATAATCGACTTATGACACACTGTCCCTCAAGTGTGCTAACAAAAACTATACATTAATCAATGCACACCGCTCAGTTAACGAAGAAGATAAATCTAATCCTGAAAAAGTAAATAAGTCGTGGGAAATTCTGGAAAAGACTATCTCTAAAATTCCCTCTAACCAAGTAAAAATCCTATTGGGTGATTTTAACGTCCAACTAGGGAAAGAAAAAAAGTACAGGAAAACAGTCGGCAGTTTTCCCGCTCATAAATGGACTAACCATAATGACAGAAGATTGGTAGAACTATGTTCGCAGTTTAATCTAAAAATAATGTCGACCCATTTTAAGAAGAAAATAACAAAAGACCTGGAGGTGCCCAAACACGTACATGGGTGAATTTCAAATTGACCATGTTGCCATTTCGTACCCCAATTATAAAGAGATTTTGAATGTTCAAGTCAGGAAAGGAGCAAATATAGACACGGATCACTACTTGACTAGAATCAAACTTAGCTTAAAACCTCGAAAACTTATTCAAAAGGGGCTGCTAATTCCAAAGTTTTTTTCCAGAAGAGCTTGATAAACAACCTGCACAGAACTGGCAAGAATTGAAACAAAAAATTATTAAAACAGCCTTAAAGTTGGTCCCTTTACAAAAATGTAGAAAACATCCTTGGTGAGATGAAGTTTGCGAGCAAGCAGTATTAAGCCGAAGTAAAGCATTCAAGGATTGGAACAGTCAAAAAACAGCAATAAACTATAACACCTTTTTGGAAGTAAGAAAAGAAACATCGAAGCTAATTAGACAAACTAAAAGAAAATATGAAAACAATCAACTTAATGAAATAGAAAAAGATTTCCAAAAAAATAACACTCGAAACTTTTACAAAACATTAAAAACTAAATTAACAGGCTATCAACCGCAAAGTCTTTGCTTCCAAAAGGAAAACTGACAATTAGCTCTAAATAACCAAGACAATTGCAAATAACTTGCGAAATATTTTGAACAAATACTAAACTGTACTGAGCCCTTAAACAAATTAGCAACACTAAACCCTAAACAAACAAACCCAGATTCATTACCACCGAATGAAGATGAAATGATTAGTCAAATCAAGCGGCTTAAAAATGACAAAGCTTCTGGTGAAGATGGAATCACTGCTGAACTTTTGAAATCCGCTGGTCCAGGTACAATCAAGGAAATAACCAACATTCTACAAGAAGTTTGGCGAACCGAACGGATTCCGGAAGATTGGAAAGATGCTCTAATCCATCCACTACATAAGAAAGGAGATAGAACGGATGTAAACAACTATAGAGGGATATCTCTTCTCCCAGTTTGTTACAAGATTCTATCTCAATGTCTACTAGACAGAACACAGGGACAGTTAGAACCTAACATTGGTGAATTTTTAATGAAAATAGGAGTAGAGCTAAAGTAGAAATAATTAAATGGATTGCTGCAATTAAAGAGGACCTAAGATCAGCAAATATTACACAAAGTGAAATTCATTCGCGGAGTTTAACAAGAGGTAGTAATGTTGATAATAGTTTGACCTTCAGGAACCCAGTGAAGGTACACAATTCCATGTTGATGGTTCCAAACCATCATTGTTTTGAATTTTGATTTGATCATTCGAGCTTTTTTGGCTCTCGGTAAATTTGGGCTCTTTCAGTGCATGGGGCTGGCGCTTTCAATAAGTTTGGATCAGTTTCGATGGCATTCAAAGTATCAGCAGAAACATTTTTGCAAGCTTGTTGTTGTTCAAACGTGAGAATTTTAGGTACCATTTTGACTCACTTTTTGCATGTTAAATTTGTTATGTAAAATTTTCCGTACGCAGTCTTTGTCATTCAGACAGTTTCAGCAATCCAACGAATACCTAACCGATGGTCAGATAGAACCATATTACCGATTTTTTCGATATTGTCATCCGTTTTTGACGTAAAAGGGCGACCCAGGCGTAGATCTTCTTCAACGTCGTCTCGGCCATCTTGAAAACTCTTAAACCACTCAAAAACACGTGCACGCGATAAACATTTATTGTCATACACGTCTTTCAATAAATTATAAGTTTCGGTTTTTCCAAGTTTCAAGTGAAATTTCACACCAATTTCGTTGCTCTATTGTTACACTTGACATTTTCCGGCGAAACAAAAAACAACTCTAATGCCAACGAAGGCTACGGATTTGTTTACAGAAGTGAGAGGTACTGCATTCGAAAGAGAAGGCTCCACGCTAAACACTTGTTGGTCGCTGGCGTTTGATGCATGAGCACTTCTTCTGTATCAGCGTCAGTCTCGTTATTTAATATCCACACCTCGTATAATATCCCAAATTTTACCGATTATTTTAATATTGCATTATATCTTTTAATATACCGTTATATAAAGTAATATTAACATGTAAATATGCACAGTAGCATAAATTAAATAAAATAAAATGAGTTATATTTAACAACAAACAATATCAGTTAATGAAGGGACTTTGAACAGTATCCTGTTTATATGATATTTTATTAAAAGCCCAATCCGCTATTTCGTTTGCACAATGCGTTTTAATTAAGCCAATCGCTTTCAATGGCTCGTTGTAGGACCGGGTGTTTAATTCTCGAACGAGGTAAACCTGGAAAATTGTAGAAAAATCATTTTAAATTTATTATGCCAGTCAGCATCTAAGTACAATACAGTTAACCATTGCCAGAGCGTATAATGTCGTAGAACATTATTTTTCAGATTGGATTTCTTATAGTTTTTTGGAGTGTCGCTTTCGTTTGGTCGCTAAAATGTCCAGAATTTTCCTCAACTGTTATTACCATATATATATATATATATATATATATATATATATATATATATATATATATATATATATATATAGTGTTAGAATTCTCTGGACTGGATGGGTGGGACCCATTCAGTCCATATATATATATTCTGATTTCTATTAATCTATTCTTATTTTCTGTTGTGCCACTCTCTCACCTCTCGGATAAATGTTTTTGCCTTTCCCTCATAGTCGTTCCATTCTTTGTGCCAGGCTTCCAGTAATTTCTGTCTTGCTTGGGTTTTTGATTCCTTTCCCCTTTCGAATATTGATATGCTTTCCATGATTCGGAGTCTTATTGGTGGTAGACCAGCTACGGCTAGGATGGCCATTGTGGACACGGTTCTATATACTCTTTCGAGCATTGCCTCGTAGTGCTTATACCTTAATACCTTTGCCCAAATAGGCGCCCCATACAAAATGGTTGATATAATGGCCTCCACCAATATACGCCTCTTCCAGGCCCTTGGTCCTCCTGTTTTTGGGGTTATTTTATTTAGTATCATCAATGTTTTATTTGCTTTTTCGCATGTCAGTTTGACGTGAGTGGTCATTTTAGCATTTTTGTCTATGAGAATCTCCATATATTTAGTTGCTCTTGTACTGTTTATTGTGGCACCCTGAATATTGATTTGGAGGTTTGTGAGTTTTCTTCTCCCCGCCAATATTACCATTTCAGTTTTTTTTGGTGATATTTTAATGCCCATTTGATCCATCTCCAGGGCTATTTTGTGAACAATATGCTGTGCCATTTCTTCCAGAACAGACCTGGTCCTTGCTCTTACCACCACCGCCAAGTCATCAGCATACGCCACCATGGTAACTCCTTTCTCTGTGCTGATTCTCAGGATTTGATCATAGAAAATATTCCATAGTAAAGGTCCGATGATCGATCCTTGCGGTACTCCGCAGGTTATTGATATTTTGTCCCCCCATTGGGTTAATATATATCTGTCTGAGAGGAACGATTGAATCGTTTTAATTAGGTACGGGCTGATTTTTGCCCGATGTAAGGCATTCACTATCTTTTCCCAGGGGGCTGAGTTAAAGGCATTTTCTATGTCTAGCGTGACCATTGCGCAGAATTCTCGGTTATTGTAGGCCTTTGTTTTTATTTCTTCAGAAGTTTCCATAATCTTCGATAGCGCATTTAAAGTTGTTTTCCCTTTCCTAAATCCAAATTGGTTGTCATGTAAGATTTTACGGTCTATATATCACTATATATATATATATATATATATATATATATATATATATATATATATATATATATATATGTACATATATATATATGTATATATGAGCATTGAATGGACCCCACCCATCCTACATCTAGTGAAAACCTATAAGTGCGATATTGTTGCTATCATGGAATGAAGCGAATTTAAACATGCATTTTTGCGTAAGAAAAATCATCGCCCAAACTGAAGAAAAGCTGGTTTAAAAATGGGGTGTTTAGTTCTCGAACGAGGTAAACCTGGAAAATTGTAGAAAAATCATTTTAAATTTATTATGCCAGTCAGCATCTAAGTACAATCATTGCCAGAGCATATAATGTTGTAGAACAATATTTTTCAGATTGATAGATGGCAGTGCAATAGCAACTTCCTTTCTACTAAAGCTCACTGAATTCCAAACCATCCTGACATCTAGTGAAGACCTATAACTCCGATATTGTTGCTATCATGAAATGAACCGAATTTAAACATTCATTTTTGAGTAAGAAAAACCACCGCTTAAACTGAAGAAAAGTTGGTTTAAAAATGGTTTACTGAGTTTTGATGTGGTCGAACCAGCACTACTGATCAAAATGCGTGATATCGTCACTCAAAGTTGAGGATGGAGAGATCGCTGGAATGATAGACATTTTGGACGTCTATATACAGCATATATGAACATTTGGATATAAGAAAGCTATCAACGCGATGGGTATTACGTTTTTTCAAAAATAGACTCGACAGTTTCAACATATATAAGCTCAATCCGAAGGAGTTTCTGCGACGATTCGAAACTGTTCATGAAACTTGAATTCATAGCCATGCCACAAACGAAGTTGTAGTTAAAACGTTAAAACGAAGGTAAGGTTAAACCTGGCGAACGTGTCCCGAAGAAGACGAAGTCGCCCCCATCAGCTGGAAAGAAAATGATCATTATTTTCTAGAATTTGCAAGACATTACAGATAAAATTTCACGAATATTTGATAAAGAAATGTCATAATTTCACGAGGACAAACATGCTGTTTCACCACGGCAATACACCAACCTATTCGTCGCCGTTTCAGCAGTAAAATATCCTACTCTCCGAACTTGGCCCGCTCCGATTTTTTCTCTTGTCGAACATGAAGGAATCTCTGAGAGGAAATGATTCCACATCAAATCAAGAGATTATCGCCAACTGTAGAGAACTATTTTGCAGTGTTCGAACTGTATGGAAGGCATAAGGAAATTGCAAGCTCTTATCGTTTAAAACAAATCAAGTTAGTCTTGGATTTCAAATATGGGACAAGAAAAAAACTTAAAATATATAGAAATGTGGTAATTTTTTTCAATTTTTAGCATATAACCCAGACCTTGTGATATTCAAATTTCACATTGCCATTTGCAATGAACTTAACTAAATTGAACCATAGTGCGATTAGGATCTTAACTTTAGAAGTAAAAAACAAGTGTTGTAATGATGCTATTGTATTAAATGCCTTTAAATTTACTTTAAAAATAAACTTTAAAAATTATATTACTTATAAAACGTACGAACTTACAGAACATCCTAATATTTTCAGACATATCAAGACTACTTAGAGCGTTTCCTCGATGGATATCTTTCTTGTTGCAGTGTTACCCCAAGAAGACACCGAATAAACAAAAATAAAACCTTAAAGTTTCAACAAAATTATTTTACAATTTAGAAAATTGATAGAACATTCGCTCTACTCCAATTGACTTGTACCATTAATCTATATTAAATTCTGCCTAAAGCCACTCACTTGGGATTGCTTGCTATTTTCCGACGATCCTTTCAGTAAAAATGTTTCCTGCAGGCAACCGAGCTGCCTTAGCCGATAACGCGTGGATGTTACTGTAAAACATCCTTGTTAAAATGCCATAAGCAAGGCGTAAAATCGACTCGAATGATAATTGGTGAGGGTGTAGGTCGACCGGTCGACGATTTTAGTACGTTAAAAGACGAAGATTATGTTTCTATAACATTTCGTCTTCGTTGATGGCGTCGTCTTCCAAGGGAATACACATTTAATCGGATTAGCGTTAGCTGATATTACTTTAACTTCTGAGTTTGGTATAGTCTGTTCGATAATATCTACATTTTTGTTTGTTGTTCTGAAAAGATTGTTATTTGACATGAATATTTGATAGACAAAATTAACCCTAACAATATGAAATTATTCAAAAAATTAATTTATCTTTTTCTTATGCCACTTTTAAAGTTTATCGATTGTATACATAGTAGGCTATGAATATTTTGTTTCCTTGTTAATGACAGCACTGAAAACAATTCGTTTAAATTGCCAGTTTCAAAGATTTTTTTAGAAGGTTAACAGTTTTATGCAATACTTGCAATAGATTTTCTCTAAAATTAAGCTTATAATTTGTTATTTTTTTGAAAGTATTACGTTTTTATGGTAGACTGTTTCATTTGTAACTCTGAAAAATTGGAAAAATGCATCGAAGAAGGAATTTAACTGAATACGAGGTAGTGCGAGGATCAGTTTTATTGAATGAGGGATATTGCCAGAATTATGTTGTCAATTTGTTAGGCATACATCGTTCTACAAATAGGTCGTATGGTAAGACGTTGAACTGAAATAGAAACTTAATCTAGAATGTCAGGGCAAGGGCGAAAACGATGCACTAACGACCGAGATGAACGTTTGCTTAGACAATATGCTTTAAGAAACAAGCCTGCCACTAGTTCTATGATGAGAAATGAACTCGAAACAGAGTTGCCAGGTTGCATTTTGCTCGAAATCATCAAAATTGGTCTGTGGATAATTGGAAACAAGTTTTATCCACAGATAAAACTAGAGTTAGCCTAAAACATCCAGATGGTCGTGAGCGAGTATGGCGAAAACTAGGAAAGACGTTTGCTACTTGCAATATCTCTGCAAGGATTCCATTTGGCATTGGTTCTGTTTTGCTCTGGGGTGCTTTGTTATCTGCTTTGATGCTCGTACAGAATTAGTTCGTGTGTGTACGAGATCAATTAATGCTGATTACTATCTCGAAAATATTGTAGTAGAACCAGTGATGTTTTTCGGGACCCAATTTCTTGTTTTTGCAAGACAATACTCGACCTCACGTGGGTAGGGAGGAACTCGATTATATTAAGAAGCCCGGATCTGAATCCGATCGAACATGTATGGGATTCCCTCAAAAGAAATGTGAAACGTCATATTCCAGCACCTAGAAACCTGAGGGATCTTGAAAATGCAGTTATCACATAATTGGAACAAATTCGTCAAGGTTTTTTAATTAGAAGACGCACATACGCTACTAGTGTCCCAGTTAAACCATTAATTTCTTCCTTTCATCATTTCATAAATTCAATGATTTTGTTACTAGATCTTAAAAATAATTATAATTTAAATCTTATACAGACATATTGTAGCTAATTCAATTTTAAATTATCCGAAAATGTTTTTTTTAACTTTTAATGCAATCAATGTCCATAAAAAAATATTAAAATTTATTAAATATTGCGATATGTATCATTTATTTTGCTGTTGGGTTAATAAAATTAAAAATAAATGATCATCATCATCAGCCCGTGTCGATCCACTGTACGATGAAGGCCTCTTCAGCATGTTTCCCACTTTCACGGTCCTAGGCTTTCCTCTGCCACTCTGGTCCAATATACTTAAGGATGTCATCAATCCATCGTGCTTTCGGTCTTCTTCGCGGACGTTTGCGATCAAGCGGTATCCACTCCAGGATTGCCTTGATCCCATCTGTCATCCCATCGCCTCGCGATATGGCCTGCCCATCTCCATTTCAATAGCTTTACTCTTCCATTGATGTCACATACTTTTGTTTGTTCCCTGATCCATGCGTAGGACTTTCTGTCTCGTCTTGTAATAATATATATACATATATATATATATATATATATATATATATATATATATATATATATATATATATATATATATATATAAAGAAAAAGAGGAAATAAAAAATAAAGGAAAAAGATTAAAACAACAGTAATCTTTCATCCGTACTCCACACAGCTCTGCTTGTTTCAAATCAGCCATTGCCACCGCGTCGAGACAAGTATCTCCTACGACCGGTTACTAACCAGTATAAACAATTATTTTTTATTTTGTTTATATTTCGGTTGCTTTTATTTTACCATCTTCAGTACAGCATTCTTTTTATAATATATATATATATATATATATATATATATATATATATATATATATATATATATATATATATATATATATATATATATATATATATATATATATATATATAGTACTTTAAAATTTATATTTACTATACTACTTAAGTTTTCAGTACCAGTTCTCAAATTAATGGCATTCTTTGTTTTTTTTTATCTAATCATTTCTTTTTTTAATTATTTAATTAATTTTAATAATTTTTCAAGTTATTGCATTTCTTCTGCACTAGGAACATTGGCCTGAGGGTTTTACAATGAGTTAATTAATTTTCTATAGTCCTACATGGGAGAATTTTCCCCATGTAAGAAATTGGGGGATTGGATAATGATTTGACGAGGTAGAGTCCAATTCCGAGACACCACTTAATAACACTGAAGCAAATGTTCATATCTTTCTTCAAATAATCTTTAAAACATTTTCAATTCAATAAGAGACCGCAGCATATTAAATGAAACAAATATTTTATTCTCCATCCATTCTATATAAAAACCTTTTTTTAACAATTATGTTAAAAAAAAAGTTCAATAAAAGTGATAGACAACAAAGTAAAAAATTGTTTTATTCCTTTTTTAAAAAATGAACTATCACAAAATAACGGACAAATCAATCAATAATTATGTTCAATGTTAGACAATCGGATAAAAGTAGCAATTGATATCATTTTACGTGAAATTTAATGAGAAATATCGGCTCTTCGTAAATAAATCGAGTAACCATTTTTAAAAGTCGGAAATAATACCTACGATAAATATATATAAAATTGCCGGGAAGCGAATCACAATAGGAGCAATTTAAAAGAGAATAATGAAATCCATAGCATAGGAGGTCTTGAATAGGAAAAAGATAAATTTCCCTAGATCGACATGCAATTTTGTAAACAAAAAAAAACGATAGACAGTGTTTGACACAAGGGTTGTTTGAAAAGTTTCTTGCTTGACACAGAGATGGCGCAAATATGGCCAAATTATTATATTTGTCAAGTATAATTCGTTAGATGATGTCGTAACACGTCAGTTTCTGACGCGTGTGTTTTGTTGCTTGTTTGTGGCGATCGCGTAAAGCAAATACCATTATCTCAAAAGTGTATAAATTTGAAATTAGAGCTGTTATAAAGAACTTTGTTGAATGCGGTTTAACCCCAGCAGACATGTGAAGAGGACATTATTTCCCCTCGTTTTCGACGGTAAGAAAGTGGGCTGCTGAATTTAAACGTAATCGTACATCCATTAAACATAACAGTGGATCAAAAACGCAATCTGAATGAACATTTCTCAAGGATTTTAAGACATAATTGAACGCAATTTTGTTGAGTTTCTTCTCAGTTTTATAAAAGAAGATCAAATAGGAATGCATCATCATCATCATCATCATCAGCCCGTGTCGATCCACTGCAGGAAGAAGGCCTCTTCAGCATGCTTCCAACTTTCACGGTCCTGGGCTTTCCTCTGCCACTTTGATCCAATATACTTATATACGATACGATACGATACGATACCAATATACGATGTCATCAATCCATCGTGCTTTCGGTCTTCTTAGCGGACGTTTGCGATCAAGCGGTATCCACTCCAGGATTGACTGGGTCCATCTGTCATCCCATCGCCTCGCTAGATGGTTTGCCCATCTCCATTTCAATTGCTTTACCCTTCCAATGATGTCACAGACTTTCGTTTGTTACCTGATCCATGCGCAGGACTTTCTGTCTCGTCTTGTAATGCCAAGCATACATCTTTCCATTTCTCTCTGTTCTATCCGAAGTTTTTGAATTGATTGCGATGTGAGTGCCCAGGTTTCACGTCGTATGTCATAACTGGTAGAACGCACTGATCGAAAACTTTTCCTTTCAGGCAAAGTGGGAGTCTACTCTTAAACACAATGTTGATCCTGCCAAATGCCAGCCAGCCACATTTAACACGCCGTTCCACCTACTGGGCGGTATTCCCCTCCATTGAAATTCTATGCCCAAGATAATATAAAGCTATCCACCATCTCCAAATCCCTTCCTAAAACTGAAATTCTTCTGTCCTGAGCGAAGTTATTGAACATAACCTGACTCTTTGTCAGGTTTATTTTCAAGCCAAATGGTTCGCCAGCCCTTTGCAGTTCTTGTATGCGTCTTTGCAGCTCCTCTGGGTCTTGTGAAATGAGAATAATATCATCTGCAAATCTAAGATGGTTCAAGTTTGAACCATTGAACTTTACATCATCCAGTTTCCAATCCAGTTTAGGGAATACTTCTTCAAGGCCAGCAGATAAAAGAATAGGCGATATTGCGTCACCCTGCCGCACACCTCTTTCTACATTAATTCCCATTTCCAGATCTTCAAGGTGAATTGTGGCTGTAGCTCCATCATGTCGTTAAAATTAAAGTTGTGTTCATTATCAATAGCATGTTTTGAAGTTACGTTTGGTTCTAGGTTTCTAATGCTTTTTTTTATGTACATCTATTCTGTTTTTTAAATATTGTTTAGTTTTGGTTGGATATATGAGCTTGTGCAATTTAAACAATCGATTTTGTAAAATAAATTTGTTTGTTTCACTTTGGGTGTTTGTGATTTTAATTTTATAAATATTTGTTTATATATCTAAATTTTAAATCTTATACGCGAAATAAAAATAAAAAGTGTTATTAATTCTTTAAGTGATAGAGCTTTTATTTTAACTAATGCAAACAATAGAGCAAAATATATAAATAAAATAAAAAAAATACTAGAAGATAATAACACTGGGGAACAATTTGAAAAATAATTTCTGTTGAGTTCGATACTTAAGCTGTTTTATATGTAAATTGACATGCTAATTTCAAAACTTTATTTAGTTTTTTCTATCAACTCAAATGTTTTTTTTTTTATTCATTTTGTTATATATGTGGCAGTTTTACCATCCCCATTCAACCTACTAATATTAATACATTTGTCAGGCACACCTATTTTGCTTATTTTAAAGTGAAAATTGGTGACCAAGATAAATCATGGGCCCCTCATAAAATGTGCAAGCAGTATGTAGAGAGTTTACGAATGTGGACGAAGAGAACACGTAATAAACTTTCGGTTGGTATACCAATCGTTTGGCGAGAGCCCAAAGATCACTTAAGTGATTGCTACTTTTGCATAGTGAAAATATCAGGATTCAACAAGAAAAACAAACATAAAATGGAGTACCCCAGTTTACCGTCAGCTATACGCCCTGTGCCTCATTCAGCTGAAATTCCAGTGCCAGTTTTTCAAGAATTGCCTTCTTTAGAAATACAAGAATGTAAATCAAGTGAAGATCGAAGTGACTCCACCGACGAAGAATTCAAAGTTTCCAATGATTCTGTTCGTAAAGGATTCAATCAACATGAATTAAATGATTTAGCACGAGATTTGGGACTATCCAAAAAAGCATCGGAATTATTAGGATCAAGACTGCACGAAAAAAATTTGCTTGACAAAGGAGCTAAAGTCACTTACTATCGGTCCAGAGAAAGTGAATTGAGGCAGTACTTCAGAAATAATGACGGATTTGTATATTGCTAGGACGTAGAAGGTTTAATGAAAGAATTGGCCATTTCTAACTATAACGCAACTGAATGGCGATTGCTTATAGATAGCTCAAAGCGTAGCTTGAAGTGTGTTCTCCTACATAATGGAAATTTATACGGTTACGGTGGAATGACTTGAGGAACGTCTATGTGGAAAGATGGACGTCATGAAAGGTAGAAGAGGCAGATAATTGTATTGCAGCATAAGGAAGCTAGGCTCATTGTACATCACCAAAAAACACAGCGGATTGAAACGAACTTGCATTGAACAATGATGAAACGAACAAACTTGTTTTCCCAGATGATATTTATAATACGACCACAGAATATTATTAGGGATATTTTACTTTAAATTAACCTGCGCTGTGGAGTGTTTTAAAGCTTTCAAAAACCGTCAAACTCTTAACGGGAATCCAAATTGACAACACATACGATGATGGAGAAATTTCCACTCAACATTTTCCGGAAAATTGCGACAGGAAAAGCAGGCCCGGAAAAAAACGGTAGCGTTGTTCCAGTTTATATTGAAGCTTATTGGAGTCGGCAAAGGAAAAAAACAAGAATTTTCCGACTAGGAACGGTGAATTGTGTCCATTTTTGCAGCAATTAATAAACCTCTGGAAGCCTTATTTTCCACATTTTTTGTTTCAGTTTTTTTCTCTCGCAGGAATGCGAAATGTTCATTTTTCAAAATAAAAAAAAAAGTTGAAAAGATATTTGCCGAGAAATTTTAATTTAAAATTACGCGGGACAGGTACATTTAGTTTTTCAGATGAAAAATCTTTTTATGAATAACAGCTAATTTAAAATTAATCTTCAATATTGCTTTCTTGTTTTGGTTTTCATAGTGAAAAAAAGGTCAACGATTAAGAAAATTACCGATATACCTAAATAAATTAAATTATATATATATATATATATATATATATATATATATATATATATATATATATATATATATATATATATATATATATATATATATATATATATATATATATATATATATATTTATGTATATATACAACGCCCCGCCCCCTAAATTTTTAGTTCATGCCCTAAAAATGATATCAAACCAAAAAAGTTCTTCATATTAATATTAAACCTTGCTGAAAACACTATACATTTTTCATTTAAATAGCATGGAATTTTTACATTAACATTTACGTTACTTTTTACATTTATTTTTTTTCTCTTGAACAAGCAAATATAAAGCAATGTCTAATGCATATTTTTATAGCGAATTGAACGCTCTACAAATAAAGTCATGCAAATCTAAGATGGTTCAAGTTTGAACCATTGATCTTTACATCATCCTGTTTCCAATCCAGTTTAGGGAATACTTCTTCAAGGCCAGCAGATAAAAGAATAGGCGATATTGCGTCACCCTGCCGCATACCTCGTTCTACATTAATTCCCATTTCAAGATCTTCAAGGTGAATTGTGGCTGTAGCTCCATCATGTCGTTAAAATTAAAGTTGTGTTCATTATCAATAGCATGTTTTGAAGTTACGTTTGGTTCTAGGTTTCTAATGCTTTTTTAAATGTACATCTATTCTGTTTTTTAAATATTGTTTAGTTTAGGTTGGATATATGAGCTTGTGCAATTTAAACAATCGATTTTGTAAAATAAATTTGTTTGTTTCACTTTGGGTGTTTGTGGTTTTAATTTTATAAATATTTGTTTATATATCTAAATTTTAAATCTTATACGCGAAATAAATATAAAAAGTGTTATTAATGCCCTAAAAATGATATCAAACCAAAAAAGTTCTTCATATTAATATTAAACCTTGCTGAAAACACTATACATTTTTCATTTAAATAACATGGAATTTTTACATTAACATTTACGTTACTTTTTACATTTATTTTTTTTCTCTTGAACAAGCAAATATAAAGCAATGTCTAATGCATATTTTTATAACGAATTGAACGCTCTACAAATAAAGTCTTATCAACTTACGATAGAATCACTTTTTCAAAAGTTAACCAAGGTTAAAGTTGAGTTCATGGTCAATTTCATGATTTTTTTCAACAATTCTCACGCCTCTTAGATAATCTTGATTGTTCGACCACTTGTCAACATCAATCTGTAGAAAATGTTTATCGATATTGAATCTCTTGTTGTACCGTTATACGTTTCGATCGTCCACCAGGATTATTGTAATAAAACGAACCAGTTTCGCCTAACTGATTGAAAATTATTTGAAAAATTTGTCGATCTGGAATGATGCTGTTTGGGTAGCTTGGGTAGTTTGGGTAGCAATGGCGGATAAGTGGGATAATGGGACATCCAAGGACAAGCGGATAATGGGACATCCTGTATACTTATTTGTGTTGTAAAAAAATAAATACTTCTAGTTTCGGCTAAATTGAAGATCAAGTTGTTATTAAGAACTTGGAGACTTAAAACTTGAGAGATTTAACTCCGACGGGTATAGGTAAAGAGTTAGACACTACTTTAAAGGATTCTTCATCTTCGTTTTCATTCCTCGTCGTAAACGTGGTCGTCTATTGATCGAAGGTCGCAATAAATGATTGCAAACTAAAAGTACATGAGCTTGATTAGCAAACATCTTGGTAAACTTGATATTCCGTCCTATGGCAGACGCAATTCAAATGAACACTTCTCAAGAGTGTTTTTAGACTTACTTAGACGTGATTCGTAAGTTTTTATCATGGCACAGCAGGGGCTATGTAGCAGTCCAAACAATGAACGGGAGCTTGAAATGTACTAGAAAAAGAGAACTTGTGGTGTAGTGTCAATAAGCTACCTGGCAAAAGGCAGGATTCCACTGCTTTGGAATATTTTAAAAACTTTCAAAAATCTTGTTTTTTCCCCTTCAGGTTGATAATTTTCGAAAGATCTCTCGTAACATTAAAAACATGAAGGTATAACATAAAGCGTGGCAAATTTCTTTCGTTATTCAATTACCTTATCCAGAAAATGTGTTTGTCTGGAATTTCGCTTTAATTAACTAAAATTTGCCTCGGCTAACAAACTTCGCTTAATCCGAAAGTTGGATGGCGGATTTTGCGTTGCCAACAAGAAGTTGATTATCTCCGACATTTTTAACATTGCCCGTTCGCCGACGGAAATTGCAAAATATACCGGTTTTATTTCGTTATCGTTTCTGCAAACAAGGCTAATATGTTTACTTTTTAAAACATCCCCGACTCACTGTTAGTTATTTTAGCGTGTTTAAAAAGAAAAGAAGGGGACCAATTTGCTCCTAATTATTTGCCTGCTTCGCAATTATACCGTGGGACGAAGTACGTTTCCCTTTTGGCATCTGTTTTTTTTTATTTTGTCTCTTGGGAAATGGGACAGTTACCATTTGTAAAAGACCAGTGGTATTGCTATATTTTTCGTTCTAGGTTTACGCAATATATAAAAGGGAAAATACACTGCGGTTTTGGAATCTTTGACGTTACACTTTCACAGCTGTGAAAGACACAAAAATAAAAAAATCCCCTGGACCTGGAGGGATCCACCCGGAATTCATAAGGTATGGACCCGAAAAACTTTTAAGAATGTTGAAGAATATGTTTCAACGATGCCTGAATGGGGAAGAAACGCCGATCGAATGGAGAACATCATATATATCAACCATTCACAAAAAAGGCTCAAAAAATGATCCTAAGAATTATCGAGGTATAGCGGTAATCCCAACAATAGGAAGAATATATTCCCGAATCCTTAGAAATGAAATAGAAGAAGACATCAAGGATAAACAAGCGGAAGAACAAGCCGGTTTCCGGGCAGGGAGATCCACCACAGACAACCTTTTCACTCTAAAAATAGCCCTAGAAAAACGAACCCAGCGAAACAGGGAGACGCATATAGCTTTCATAGACCTAGAAAAAGCTTATGACAGTGTACCAGTATCGAAATTATGGGAAGCAATGGAAACTCTCAAGATTAGACCAACATTGATTCGGGCCGTCCAACTTTACTATGAACAGAATTCTGCGGTTATTAAAATTGGAACATCACTATCTGAATCATTCAATACAACAAAGGGGCTAAGACAAGGATGTTGTCTATCTCCCACCTTATTCAAACTATACGTAGACCAATCCATGAAAGGCTGGGCACGGAAGTGTTGGAACATGGGCCTTCGGGTGGGGGATGACACCCTATATACTCTTTATTTCGCCGACGATCAGATAGTGGTTGCAGAAGACCAACAGGATTTGAGCTATATGGTGAGGAAACTAAATGAAGAGTACACACTAGCTGGTCTCACAATTAACTTAAATAAATGTGAATACTTAGCGGTGAGTAGTAATGACAACGACGATTTACCCTTGGAAAACGGAACAATAAAAAACGTTGACAAGGCTAAATACTTAGGGGTGATCTTCAACAGGCAAGGTAATAGTAATGATGAAATTCAAACAAGAATAATAAGAGGTAGACAAATCATTGGAGCACTCAACTCTGTCCTGTGGGAAAGAAAAATTAGGCGAGAAACAAAACTTCGCATATATAGCTCAATCGTAAAGAGTGTTTTGACTTATGGTTCAGAAGTGTGGGATTTAAATAATACTAATAGAAGAAAACTACTGGCCACGGAGATGGATTTTTTGAGAAGGAGCTGTCGGAGATCGAGACTTGAGAGAATAAGAAATATAACCATTAAAAGGGACATGAACATCGAGAGAGATATTGTGGACGACATAGAGAGAAAACAATTGACTTGGTTCGGACATGCAAAAAGAATGAATGAGACAAGATGGCCACGAAAAGTGTTGGAATGGATACCTCCAGAAAGAAGAAAGATAGGACGACCAAGAAGAAGTTGGAGAGACGGCGTTGACGAAGCCATGCAAGCAAGAGATTTGCAAGAGGACATGTGTCACCACAGAACGAACTGGAAACTGGGGACGGAGAGGCGGCGACAGCCGTAGATAATCCGTATATATATATATATATATATATATATATATATATATATATATATATATATATATATATATATATATATATATATATATATATATATATATATATATATGACGTTACACTAAAGAAAGTTTTATTACAAAAACTTTTTCACAATACACCAAAACACTATTTTTATATTCTGGACGCACGTTTCGCTAACCATGTTAGCATCATCAGCAGATGATTAAAACTAAATTCTTATTCTAAAAACTCCTTACTTTATATAATGCTCTCTTAGCATTGTGGGCGGGGCGACAATGCTAATCAAGCGACCAATAGGCAGTGAGGACCTAGAGCAGTAGGAACAGAGAACTCGAAGGAATAGGACCATTGTATCTGTTCATACTACTGGTACATTTACTGATTTTTATACTCTCGAGAGCGTCTAATTGTCTATTGTTTGTTACATGTTTTATTAATCTTAAATTATTGATATCTATGCAATGATCATTCTCAAAAATATGTTGAGCAACACAAGATTTATCGGGCCTATTGTATCTTAATTGAGCTCTGTGTTTGCCCAACATACCTTTGATCGCAATCCTTACAAGAAATTTCATAAATACCCGACCTTTCCATTGGAGGAGTTTTATCTTTAGAATTACCTAATAAATGTCGTAAGTTTAAACCAGCACTGTATACCAGTTTTAGATTAAATTATTATTAATTAAATGTTGATGAAAAGGTAATGAAACAAATCTTGAGGTGTCTCTTTCCAATTGAAAAGTCGAGTTTTCACGAACTAAAACCTTATATCTATGTTTTCTAATTATCTTATCAACTAACGAGGGAGCAAATCCATTACACTCGGCAACATTCCTAATATAATTCCTCTCTATTTCATAGCTTTCGTTATTAAGCGGAAAATTGAGTAGTCTATGTATTAAGAAATTGGAACTAGCCATTTTATGACCAATACAATGATAAGAATCGTTAGGAATATATCTAAGTGTAGTGGTATTTTTTCTATATATGTCAAACTCTAGACAATTATCCTTATTTTTAATAATCAATACATCTAGAAATGGTAATCTATGATTGTTTTCAATTTCAAATGTAAATTTGATGGAAGGAAATCGATTATTTAATTTTGAGATAAAATTATCTACAGAGTCAACGTTTGTATCAAAAACAGCAAAAATATCATCCACATACCTTAGCCATACTCTCGGGAAATAATTGAAACAACTTTTTGCCTCGACCTCAAACCTGCTCATGAATAGATTGGTTAAAAAGGGGGATAATGGATTCCCCATTGCGGTCCTCTCTCACTGTTCAAAAAACGTATTATTAAACTGAAAACAGTTTTGTTTCATGCAAAGTGTAGTAAGCTCAATATACTCAGATACAAGATCGTTGTCGAGGCTACTTTCCACAAGTAACTCCCTCAAGTAACCCAAGGTATGTGGAATAGGTACGCTCGGGAACAATGACGATACATCAAAGGAAACTAAAACTTCACCATCATGGAACTTAATATTTTTGATTTTATCGATAAATTCCAAACTATTTTTGATAGAGAAAGAAAGTTCACGATAAGGTAAATTTTCAAATTCCTTTGATAACCATTTTGCCAAATCATAAGTCGGAGAACCTATTGCCGAAACAATTGGACGCATAGATTTCTCAGGCTTATGATTTTTTGGCAGTGCATACAGTTTAGGAACGGAAGGATTCGATACCTGTAATTTCCTTTTCAGAGCAAGGTTGACAAGATTGTTAGAATTTTTCAGTGTGTTTTTAACATCTAATACAATTTTTAACAAAGGGTTCTTATTTAATTTTGTGTAAGGACCATTGTCGATCAAGTTGTTCACTTTTTTCGTTTCGTTTTTTTGTTTTGGTGTATTGTGCAAACATTTTTGTAATAAAAATTTGTAAAGGGAAAATAGTAAGATTTTTATATATAGGATGCAACGTTTGCCAAATTAAAATGGCCGATTGAAGGGGTTTTTTGCTATCTCCTCAGCCTCCATAAAGCATTATGGGGCCCACAGGTTTCTTTATGTTAATTATTTATTATTGTTTATTTGAAAAATTCCACTCCAAAAGTCAGCATTGAAACTTGAATTAAAAAAAAAGTTATTGGTATAGCCTCCAAATTATTTTTTTATTTTAATGTGTAATGTTGTAGGGTTCTATGAAAATCAACTTTATAATTATTAATAAGTATATAGTGTATATTATGTTTATATACAAGAGAATTACGTATTACGAATTACGAGGTATACAAGAGAATTTTTACAAAATAGAAAATGTATGTATTGTTTAAATGGTTATATATATCATGTTCATATATTTTTTTTTTGATATTTTTGAGTTTTAAATCGTGGCGAAAAACCCAAAAAAAAGAAAAAAATAGAAAATTTATACTGAAAAAATGTGCATGCTAGATACTAAAGTAAATTCTCTAAGGGCCGGTGTTACAATGCAAGAATATACTAAGTTTAAGCTATACTTCTACAGTTCTATTCTTCTTCGTTCTACAGATCGGACCGTCTCAAATTTTATTCCGAGTATAGCTTATACCTGGTATGTTCTTGAATTGCAGAACCGACCCTAAGAAATATAAATTTTTTAATCTCAAATTCGGATTTGTTATACATAGTCATTTCTCTTTTTAACTATAACTCTATCTCTTTTTTTTGGTTGAGTGTTTCGTTATTAGTAATCGAAAGTTGAAAGAAAAAGTTTGATTTCAATTATTTAAATAATTATATCGATAACCCAATATATATATTGGGACTTTCGGTCAGTAATTCAGTTTTAATTTTTAATTTTTTTTATTAACGTTATATATATATATATATATATATATATATATATATATATATATATATATATATATATATATATATATATTTTGGGACTTTCGGTCAGTAATTCAGTTTTAATTTTTAATTTTTTTTATTAACGTTTCGGTTCAACAATGAACCATCATCAGAATAATTCTACAGTACATATAACTTTTATAAAAAATACAAACTTACATTTAAAAACTTACCAATATTAAATTAAACAATTAATTTTTAAAAATTTTTAACTAATATGTGATAATTTTGTATAAAATTTTTAAATGACATTTGACTTTGACATATTTAACAATTCCTTCACCTTTAAATTTTTGTTTTTTATTATAACCTAATTGTTTTGAATTTGTAAATGTAAGTTTGTGTTTTTTATAAAAGTTATATGTATTGTAGAATTATTCTGAGGATGGTTCATTGTTGAACCGAAACGTTAATAAAAAAAATTAAAAATTAAAACTTAATTACTGACCGAAAGTCCCAATAAATAAAAAAATAATAATAAACGGTCAAAAGAATATATATATATATATATATATATATATATATATATATATATATATATATATATATATATATATAGTAGATATATAGTAGATATATAGTATATATATAGTATATATATATATATATATATATATATATATATATATATATATATATATATATATATATATATATATATATATATATATAATAGTATATATATATAATAGATTTCCAAAAAAATAACACCCGAAACTTTTACAAAACATTTAAAACTAAATTAACAGGCTATCAACCGCAGAGCTTATGCTTTCAAAAGGAAAACGGACAATTAGCTCTAAATAACCAAGACAATTGCAAGGAACTTGCGAAATATTTTGAACAAATACTAAACTGTCCTGAGCCCTTAAACAAATTACCAACACTAAACCCTAAACAAACAAACTCAGATTCATTACCACCGAATGAAGAGGAAATAATTAGGCAAATCAAGCGGCTTAAAAATAACAAAGCTTCTGGTGAAGATGGAATCACTGCTGAACTTTTGAAATCCGTTGGTCCAGGTACAATCAAGGAAATAACCAAAATTTTACAAGAAGTTTGGCGAACCGAACGGATTCCGGAAGACTGGAAAGATGCTCTAATCCATCCACTACAATCCACTACATAAGATAGAACGGATGTAAACAACTATATCTCTTCTCTCAGTTTGTTACAAGATTCTATCTCAATGTCTACTAGACAGAGCACAGGGACAGTTAGAACCGAACATTGGTGAATATCAAGCAGGTTTTCGACCGGGCAGATCTTGCCCTGAACAGATCCTGAATCTAAAGTTGATTCTAAGACATCAAAAACTGTACAATAAAAATCTCGTCTGTACATTTGTGGATTTCAAAAAAGCATATGATTCTATTGACCGCGAATCTTTATTCCGAATCTTGAAAGAACAAGGACTAGATCTGAAAACGCTGGCAATTATTAAAGCAACGTTAACTAACACGAGGTCAAAAGTTAAATTCATGGGTGACATCTCAGAGCCCTTCGAAATTAAAACTGGTGTGAGACAAGGGGATGGACTCTCGCCACTCTTATTTAACTGTGTTCTAGAAAAAGTAATACAGGAGTGGCGTGAAAAAAAAGTCGGCACTGAATATTGACCAGCCCATTAAACTGGGGAGAACCAACATCAAAATTGATTGTCTGGCATTTGCTGATGATCTAGCAATTTTAGCTCAAGATGTATTAACGGCACAGAAACAGATTGAAATCCTAAAAGAAACAGCAGAAAAGGTAGGACTCCAAATTTCCTTTGAAAAGACAGAATACATGACCTGCAACAGACTAAGAACACCATTTCTAAAAACGAAATATGGTAATATCAGACGAGTCTCTCAATTCAAATATTTGGGTGAAATAATCATGGAAAATGGGTTGGAAAAAGCGGCCAATAAGGGTAGATGTCAAAAAATGGAAACGGCATTGAGACTTACACAAAATATTTACAACAAAAAATGCCTATCTAAAAACACAAAACTAAGACATTACAACACGGTTACAACAATGTCTATATGCTGCAGAAACGCTCATTTTGAATAGAAAGAGGGACATCGAGGACATTGAAAAGAAGGAAAGAAAAATCATAAAAAAAATCCTAGGCCCCAAACAAATAAATAGCACAACATACCGACTTCGAGAAAACCAAGAAATCAAACAATACACAGATATACATAGCGATATGAGAAAAAGAAGACTTAAGTTTTACGGACACATCAAACGGATGAATCCGAGTAGGCTAACTAGACAAATAGTCGAATTTTATGAAAATAGGAGTAGAGCTAAAGTAGAAATAATTAAATGGATTGCGGCAATTAAAGAGGACCTAAGATCAGCAAATATTACACAAAGTGAAATTCAGGATAGAGGCTGTTTCAGACACAAGGTTAACGTTTGGAAGGTTGGCCAGAGAGAAGAATGTAGGAGGACTGGAACAACTTGGTCTGACGAAAGGAAAAAAGCTCATAGCGAAAGAATGAAATTAGTATGGGCTCAAAGGAAGGCTAACAACAACAAACGCCTCTAATTGTACTTCGCGTGGTCCACCAGGGCCCATACGTGAATAATAATAATAATAATAATAATAATAATATATATATATATATATATATATATATATATATATATATATATATATATATATATATATATATATATATATATATATATATATATACATGTGATATTTTTTATACTATAAAGTTGGAAAATGAATAGTGAAAAAAATAGAAAAATCCGTGGCGGAAATCATTCTACCATAAGAGGCTGGTTGAACCATAAGAACGGTTGAAAATATCATATCCTTTCTCACAAGTACCGAATTTCAAGTAGCAAATCCTTAAGTAAATCATTTCTAATGCTTTTGGTACAACGGTGTTCAATACACTTCATCTTTCTTCCAAATATCCGATAAATATAATTATCTCTAAATAGTTTCCTCTTAAATATCACTTTTCCGGTGATATTAAAATATCACTTACCCCATCATTATTTTTATAGATATGAGTAGTGATTGGTTTGATATTTTTAGAAAATCTCCCACTAATGTCTTTTCAATGTACTGTTAGTGTATTTAGTTGAACCAATTGCATCATATTCACGTCTAGAAACGATCATAACTGCGATATTGTCTTGTTTACGATGAACACCAAATGTCGAGCACGGTAAAATGTCCTCGTTAATGTTTTTAACAATCTTGCAGGACATAATTGAAAAGATTTAAAGGTAGCATCATCTACTGTTCATCATTTTAATGTAGTTGGTGCAGCGACGGCTGCAACTCCTAACGAGAAGAAAATAAAACAAAAACACTCCATTAAAAAGACTTAGTCTTGTAATATATTGCTTCTAACTGGATATAAAACTTAAAAAATAATTTTGACAATAAAAATATAGAAATGTAAGAAGTTCATATACAGGGGGCGAATAAGAAGTATACAGAAATACTACTATGGTTTAAAACTAAGGGGACTTTTTTTTATAAAACACAAATTATTCATTTATCCCATTGTAATAAATGTATTCCAGCGTTTTTTTTCGGTCTTCGAAATTATTCTCGATTCTTTTAGTATTTCTTTCAAGGCTTCCAGTGAACTCTCTTGAACGGCTTCTACGAGGGTTGCTATTTATGTATCCGGAATTGGCAACAATGGTGTTGCTAGGCGCTATCCGACATATACATCGTAAAGTTTGACATTGTTGCCTGTATACGTAATAAGAACGTTTTGTCACATGGACTCTGTTTGTGTTATTTAGTGATATGAACATTTGATCTCAGGCAAAACATTTACGATTTACTGCGATTTTCGAAGTGGATTATCTCAACAACTGTGCATCGATCAACTCAGTTCGCCTTTTGGCGATGAAGCAGCATCTAAAACCACAGAATATCACTGAACTCAAAGAAATTTACCATTAAACACCGAATCACTTTTTTAAAATTCTCCACGCACGTTTCGCTAGCAATGTTGGCATCATCAGGAATCTAATTCTAAAACTAAACTATGTTCATCTCGTGATGATGCTAACATCATCTCTTTGAGTTTAGTGTTTCACACCGAAGATTCGAATAAAAAAATTGAAGTATATTATTGGTACTATTATATATATTATTGGTATTATTGGTACTTAGTGTCGCTAACATTGCAACAAAAACAAATTTCAAAAGTTATTATAGTTTTTCAACATAATAAAGACAAATTTACAGTACGAAAGGGCAATTTAAGACTTAGTATCACTTCTAAGTATTAAAGCGATTCATCAAACAAGGAAAACCAAATTTTCAAATTAGGCTATTTAACATTTCCTTATTAACCGTCGATATATCCTTGTAAAGTTTGTTTTGTGGCCCTGATTTATAAACTAGAATGAAAGTTCGTAAATAACTGATGGGTATACAACAACACACGACATAAAGTTATGCGAAAACTGGTTTTATACTCAACAAAAACGGCAAAAACCTGTTTGTTTTTAAGCGAGAACGCGTGCACAATAAAAATGTTGAAACAGCAAATGCAAAATTGGAATTTGAAAAAGTGTAACGGTATAATTTTTGCGTTGATTTAAAATTTTATTTACAGAGACGTACTCTAAATTCGTTTTTACTAATCTAAATTGATTTCGGCGGCTCATAGTTTCGAACGTGTATAGAAATATAAATTGATGCAGACGGGCTGATCGCTCGAACACGTCGGTAAACAAATATGAGTGTATTTTTATAAGTTGAACAAAAATATGGTGTATATTGTGAAAAATTTGACCTGGAAACAGAAACATTTTTTGCTACAAAGTATGGCTGTACTGTAACAAATTATAGCGATGTATTTATTATTATATAGATGCATATTATTATATAGATGCAACGCAATAAAAAAAACTAAAACACCATAAAGTTCCAGGTATTAATGCAATATCAGAAGAACTATTAAAGAACGGTTTAGATTTTCTAGAAAATTTTATCTGCTATATAATCAGCCTAATATGGAAACAAGTGAAACTTTCAGATTATTACTATATATGTGTAATAACATCTATTCACCAGCTGGAATGTAATAAATAGAGAGCGTTTTTTTATAAAAGATAAGTAAATAAAGCGTTTCAACACAGTCTGTGGGCAACAGACATAGTGGAAAACCACGGGGTAGACTAGAAGACCAGGTAGAGCAAAATCTAAAAGAACTAAAGGTGAGAAAGTGGAGGGGTAATGGAAGAGATAGGGACCAATGGCCTTGACTCCTTGAACAGGCCAAGACCCATCTGAGATTATTGAACTGGTGCTGATGATGAATGTTACACTTAGAATATTGTCGTTGATGATTTACAGTGTTATTTTTTTTTCTGCGGAAACAGAACCCAAATTATATAATTAGGCAAGAAATATTAAAAGAGAAGTAACGGTTCCTTTCTTTATTATAAAACTTTTAAAGTCTCCCTCGTAAGAAAACTAGTAAGTTAAAAATGCATTTTTTTCTTTTACTTTTAACAAATTTACATTGATAGTCCATCTTCCCCAAGTTATACACTAAATCAACAAGCAGCAAGTCAACTTTTGATTCATGTAAATAAATATTGTCGTAGTATTGTTGGAAAAAAACAACCTTAACCCAGAAACTACAAATGATATAAATGTTTGTAGTAGTACGCGTAGGTCAAGACCCATCTGAGATTATTGAACTGGTGTTAATGATGAATGTTACACTTAGAATATTGTCGTTGATGATTTACAGTGTTATTTTTTTTCTGCGGAAACAGATCCCAAATTATATAATTAGGCAAGAAATATTAAAAGAGAAGTAACGGTTCCTTTCTTTATTATAAAACTTTTAAAGTCTCCCTCGTAAGAAAACTAGTAAGTTAAAAATGCATTTTTTTCTTTTACTTTTAACAAATTTACATTGATAGTCCATCTTCCCCAAGTTATACACTAAATCAACAAGCAGAAAGTCAACTTTTGATATCGGTTGAATCCATTTTCTTATGCTAATTCCTTTTTTCTGCTAAAACTTTTATCGGTGCATCTTGGGTATAAAGCGGATGAAATATTACTTCGGATTTTTTATTGGAAGCCTGTCGGTAAAGGATTTTTCCATTACCCCATTACAAGAGCGAGGATTTTTATCATTATTAAATTTATTGTAAGAGAAAGAACTTATAATTTATATATATATATATATATATATATATATATATATATATATATATATATATATATATATATATATATATATATATAACTTTATATAACTTATATTTCATTTGATACAGACTAATTCTGAAATTATCTTAGTAAAAACTTTGTACATTACTGACAGGAGGCCTATTGGACGGTAGTTCTTTAAATCTTCCTGTGCTCCTTTTTTATGTAAAAGGATCACTTCTGCTTTTTCCATAAGTCAGGTACTTTTTATTCTTTGAGGCATTTTGAGTATAATTTTGCCAGTGTTTTTTTGTAACGCCCTACCACCAGCTATTAGCATTTCGACAGTTACACTGTCCTTTCCTGGAGCCTTGCCGTTTTTCATCGATTCTATAACATTTGCTACTTCCTCCACTAAGATATCTGGCATTTGTTTTTCCGTGGGTATTGTTGTCTTTGATTGATTCTGATCTTCATATAACTGGGTATAAAATTTTCTGACAACCTCTAACATTTGGGTACGCGCGCTGACACTGTGCCATCCTCTCGCCTTAAGGCATTTATTTGCGTTCTTTTGTTTCTCAGTTTCTGTTTGGCCTTGTTAATTCCTTTGTTTTCTTCCAGGGTTTTTTGCATGTTGAAACGGCGCGTGTTCTCTCTGATACGTTTCCTTATAGTTTTGCAGAGCTCAGTATACTCGACCCTGCCAAAAGGACTACCTGTATTTCTCCTTACCCGCCGTTTCTTCATTAAATCAATGGTCTCACTGGAAATTTTTGTATGTTTGAGACATTTTTCTTTTGGTGCTATTGAAACAGCCGTTTGAAGCACATTGTTGGTGATTTCTTCATATTGAGCTGATATTTCCATCTCCTCCAGATCTTGCAACACGGCAAAGCGGTTCACCAAAGTAATCTCAAAATCGCTAGTCCCCTCCAGCAATTTCCCAGAATCCACTTTTCCCTTCTTTAACCTTACCATTCTTTTGAGCTCTCTGCGACAATTAATCCTAACTTTTGCTCGTACCAGTGGGTAGTCACTTTCAACAATAAAATTGTTAAATATTGTTTTATCATTGGTCATGATGTAGTCAATGTCACTTGTGAGTACAGATGGACTTTTCCACATATATATATATATATATATATATATATATATATATATATATATATATATATATATATATATATATATATATATATATATATATATATATATGGGCAGACACACTCATTAATGAGGCAATACTCAGTAGAGTCAATAGTTCTTTTGAGTATAGGCTTAGAGTTTGTATTGCAAAAAATGGTAGACATATGGAATATTTAATTAAATGATTGTACTAAACTTTATAAATGTTTATACTTTCTCTGTACTATGTTTTTGGTTATAGTATCTTTATTGTTACTTTATAATGGCCTAAATTCTTAATATATCATGACTTATCATGAATGTATTCATTAGTTTAATAATAACATAAAGCTTAACGAAAATGTAAAAATCTCGGAAATTATACAGATAGGGCATGTTTAACAATAATGGAACTATTTTGTCTTAGGAACATTGTAAAATAAAAAAATACATTCCATTTATTCAATAATACTATATCTATAAAACAATATTCTGATAGCCGTTTTGATTTATCTTATTTAATTTTCGAAATATGATTTTTCTAAAGTTCGTTTTTCGAAAATTTTATTCGTTGATTGTTTTTTTTGTGAATATCTCGAAAATCGATAAAAAAATACTGACCTGTGCTTGTCGCGATTCGATTCCCTATTTTTTTTCTCTATCTAGTAGTGTATTTTCATTAAAATTGACTGACTTTTGTTCGAAATGTATAGGTATATTGACCACACATGGAAAGTTTTAAATGCTAACTCGGAGAATAGGTAAAATAACAGAAGGGGGCCCGTAAATTTAAGGAATTTTTAGGATTTTTTTAAGGTGAAAATAATGAACAACGATAATAAAACTTTGTAGCTATGTTACAATATTTAAGAAGCCCAAAAAAACGTAATTTATAATAATTAAAAAAAAATATTTAAAAAATGACGCTGAAGATGACGCCCTCAAACATATGGGCCTGGGTGGCGGGTGTTGTTTTGACTCATTCACTTATTTGAAAAAATAAATATATAAAAATTATTAGTCTATATGAGTGTAGTTATCGCCGGAACCAGAAAGAAAAACAACATTTTTAGACAAAATGGCGCGTTCTTGAAATTTGAATACCGAAAACAGACTATTTTTCATTAGTTGTTTTACGAAAAAAATTTAAAGTAATTAAAATAAAAATGTTTTGGAGGTTCCGGCCATAGCTAGCGGTATACTGAATAACATATTAAAATTTGGGATAAATCTGATGAATAGTTTTTTTGTTTTACCTCCCACCGTATGTATATTATCGAAAAAAATTGATGTAGCCTTGTACTTACAGTTAATCTGCGATACCAATACTATACATTATCCCTTCAGTTCGCTCATATTCGTATGCTTCTTCCGACTTCGCTTTTTTTCGAGCTGTTCTGGCCTCTTTAGAGTCACTAGTGCTCTGACGGTCGGCTTTATATACCCGCCGCGCATCGCGTTCTAGGGCGAACGTATTGTTCTGCTTGTGGACCGATAGTGCCCATTACTTTAATTATTTTTAAGATACCTGCAAAACCATAATTGAATGTACAAGCAGCACTATATGTAGTGACGTCGACAATTTTTTTGCCGGAAAACTGGTGCTGACACACTAATTAAAACCTTCGTTGTTGTTTTGGGTGTTACTGCCAAGACATCTTTCTAATAAATCGTCTGCAGTCAATTCGTGGTAAATCGTCTTAATAAGAAGTATTAAGATTCGGAACCTACCAGACAGTATAATGTTGCGGATTTTCATCCATCGAGACTTTATGGTAAAATCCCGTCCATATTTAATTCTTCATATCTTCAACTGAATTCGGATGTCGACGAATTGGTAAGCCGTAATATGTAGAAAGCTTTTGCAATGATTTATTTGTCAATTTTTTTGCACTTGGTTTAGTCATTTTTTATTATTTTATTAGTTTTAGTCTTATGGGTTTTAGCTGAGAGAGCTGTAAAACCTAAAATACCGTTAATACCACCCAAAAATGTAGACTTAATGTATATATAAAAAGATTTTTTGAAAATTTTAGTCCACCCTTAAGTAAAGACTTAAGTAAAATTCTAAACCACCCTTAAGTACCAATTGTAAAATGAATTTTCATCAAGTATCGGTTACCTCAGATAAATATATCAGAGAGTAAATTTATTTTTCATGTTGAATAACGAAATTTTACGTCTTTCTGTTATCATACGTAATAGACTAGAACTGTGGCTTAGAGCTGTAACTTCGATCAAATCTGTACCAAAGAAAAATACCTTTATTGAACGAAAAATCTTTTAAAAAGTCCGCCTTGTTGACTGATGTAATTTTTTCAGTTATTTCAAATTTTCATGGAACGTTTTTCATGAAATTGCCCCAGGAAAATCTCGTAAAAAAACCACTAGTATTGTTCGAGTCTATATTGAAACTTTATTGAAGCCAGCAAAAGAAAAATAAGATTTTTCGAACAATCGTGGATTGTGCGGGTTTTTACATCAATTAATGAACGTCTGGGAGCCTTATTTTCCAGCTCATAGATTTCCTTTTTCAGATATTTCTTTTTTTTTCCAAAACAATACCTTTATATTTATTTTATAATTTTGTCAAGCTATATTTAGGAATTTGTATTCAATATTATTTTTATTGAAGTTTATTTTTACTTTCACCCGAAGGGAATCATTTAATAAATTTTTTTTTAATTAAATTTCATCCGATAAATAAAAATATACATTGGGTAATCAAAACACTATAAAATATATTTTTTTATTGGATTGATTTTGTTTTTTTTACACTGTGACGGTGTTGTGTGGTAAGGTCCTCAGTTTAATTCTCCGCCTCCTTTGACATTAATTTATGAAAAAAGCAATACAAACTTAATATTCGTACCTTCCGTCACTTTCTCTATACGATCGCCATCTTTCAGACTCTCTCAGGAGATGTGAAGCCGAATCAATAGGGTCATGTTGCGAAAATCTAATGAAATGAAAATCCGACGGAGACAAGTCTGAAGAATAGGCTGGGTGCGATAAAATCTTCACGCCCGAATCCTTTTTGCTGTTTGGGGGGTTCATATCCTGAAATAAAATGACTTTTCTTCTTCCCTTACCAGTCCAAGGTCTTATTCCTCCAGAGCGTTACTTCAAGAATTTTCTTTTAATTTTTCGTTCTCCACATTATATGGCTATCTCGGACATTCTGCTTTATTTAAGCTAAAGTTTCTAGTTCAGAATTCCTGGTGCCATTCACTCAAAGACTGTATGAAACAAAATTAGTCACACAAGTCCGAATGTCACAATATTCACAGTAGTGTAAATAGTATATTATTCCTTGTTATGAAGCTGAAAGAGGGCGGTTTATAATAATTGTATGGCGGGAAAAATTATATTTTGAATAGGTTCTGCCGTTGATGAAACATGTGGGCTTATAATTTAGTTTAGGACCTAATAAATCCATTTTATCCGATAAATAATAATATATCTGTATATTGCTAAACAAAAAAAAATGCAACACTATCAAAATACATTATTTTATTGGGTTAATTCTGTAATTTCACGCCGGTCGCGTTGGTGCGGACAGTAAAAGCAGCGGCCTGCCGATGCTATGTCGAAATCGCACTGGAGCGGTAGTTGGTTCGATTCCAGTGCTCGGATGGTTATTTTTCTTTCTTTCTTCTGTCTGTTTACTTCCTAAATGTTGAATTAGTAATTTTGAATTAGTTGAACAATGTCTTCTGGCGAAAGTAGTCTATCAGGCGTTGTACACATGCTTCAAATTCGTTTATGTTGCTGGCGGCCGGCACAATCGTTCAGGAATTCGATCAATGTTCGTATATGTTCTATAGGTAAAACACGGCAGTTTTTGAGGAACATTATTAGGTCTGGTGTTATCCTGCTGAAAGAGGAGATATGGACTATCTTAAAGCTACGTTACATTCCGAACGATGAGTTGCAACATTTTGTTTAAATAACGAACTTAATCCGTAAACCTGACAAATATTCAACTTGCCCTCACTTCTATCGCCCGATAAGTATTTTGCCTATCCTTTCCAAGGTTTTTGACGGGCTCTTCCTTAAAAGATTAGATGTTGTAATGTCTGAAAATAAATTAATACATTAATTAATAAGAAATGGTTTTTTTTCTTATTAATTAATGTTTCTTTTTCTTCTTTCTGTCTAACAAGAAAAAAAAAATAGAAACTATTTTTCGGCTTTTTCACTTTCCGGCTTACGTTCCTAATCTTTTTATTGTCTAGAGTTTCGGACACATATATAGTCGACATTTTTTTATTATTTCTTTTGGTGTGCCGAAAGGGCCATTTCTTTTTACTGTGCGCGCAATTTTGTCGGCTACCGTCCGTACAATAACGTAAATTTGTGGGCCTATTTGGTGTTAATTAACTGCCAACTTGAATTTAATGGTGAAAGGGGTCTTTTCGGCCCGGAAATGGGAGCGATAAAAAATAATTTCCGCCAAGGCATCTGTTGATCTGATATTGATATTGTTTCACAGTTGTTTCTTTAATTTTCCGAATTATATTGGCTTTGTATTATTTGTTGCTTCATCGATATACTGCTTCTTCCTCTTTCTTTATATAGGCACAATTTTTCCTACTTTTCCCAGAGCATTCCTAACACATTGTTCTTCAATCACTTTCGTACCTCGTTACTGTTCGGCATCACTTTGGAGAGTGTTTTTTTAACGCGTGCTCTCTTAATGGCTTTATTGGTATTATCAATAGCCCTTTTCATAGTTCACATGCCTGAACTTCCGCCATGTTTTTCGGGCACTTTATACGTGTATAACGTGTGTGTGTGTGTGTGAATATTATGTTTTCAATGTAAAAGGTACACAACTTTGCTCCAGTCGTTTTCCTATAGATGGCGTTAGCGGTAAGTAGTCGTCGAAATAAATAAATCATAGTTATTCACGATTAAAAATGTTAATTTATGAACCTCTTCATTTGCGGGAGGTGTTAACTTATTTCTTTAATATGAAGAAATCTACGGCTGAGACTCACCGAATGTTGAGTTGGTTGAATGGTTTGGACGCTTCAAGAGCGTTGATTTTCTTGTTTTTGTTTTGGAAGATGGAGAATTAGAGGCTGCTTAATGAAAACTCGTGTGAAAGTCAAGAAAAGTTGGCAAGTTTATTGGGAGTGACACAACAAGCAATTTCAAAACGCCTCAAAGACCTGGGAATGAACAAGAAGCATGGATATTGAGTGCCATACGAGTTGAAATCGAGGGATCCCCCCTCTAGACTGTTACCCAATTACTCCTTTAAAACACCCTCCCTGGTCCTTTCATTCCATTCCTTTTGACTTCTCACTGCTCCAATATGATAAACAACACACCTCAGTATCTACTTTCAAACATCTCTTCCGTTCTACCCTGAATACACTTCTCGCGACTAACATTATCTTTACAGATGGCTCTAAATCTAACTCCGGAGTGGGATCCGCATTCGTATATTACTCACAAGGCTCCTTTACTCCCACTTTGGTCTCCCATTATCGATTAAGCTCCCAATCCAGTATTCTGACTGCAGAAAACCTAGCCATGGAAAAATCCCTTTCATTCATATATACTCAACCTCCTTCCAAGTAGGTAGTCTGCTCAGACTCCGCTAACTCACTAAGATCATTAGAAAAAGGGTCAAACAAACATCCAATCGCATCGCTTTGCTTAAACCTCATTGAAGATATTCTGGCCCTTGGATCCTCTCACGGATTTGTATTCCTGGTTTGTGGTTCCTGGCCATTGTGGTATTACGGGAAATGAAAGAGCGGACACTGAGGCTAAAGTAGGATCCCCTTGTCCCACTATAGTATCTTCTGATCTCAACTCATTCACCAAATATCTTATTAGAAAAGAGATACAAAATAGTTGGAACTCTTTGGAAGGTTGTAATAAATTAAAAGAGATTAAAACATACTTTTATACCAACAATTTTCCGTCATTCCCTTCCAGAAGAATATCTACAATTTGGTTCAGATTAAGATCGGGACACAGTGCTATTACTCATCAATATCTTTTGAGGTCTGAACCTCCTCCCATCTGCTCTCAGTGCGGTGACCCCCAGTCTGTCCGGCACGTCCTAACGGAATGTCGCGCCTTCACTAACATCAGGACACGTTACAAACTCTCAAACGATTTGAAATCACTCCTTCGGTTAGACAACCTCGATTTGCTTCTCTCATACCTGAGAGATATATCCATCATAGACTTGATATAGTCCATCCCTTTCCAACAATAGCATCATTCTCTCTCTCTTCTCCTTGCTTTCAATCTTGAGTCCTCCAATCAGTCTACTCCATTCTCACAAGCTTGAGTAACATCCCCCAACACTAACTGTATCGCCTGAATCTCCACTTTAAGAACTAACAGCCTCAACAACAATATAATATGGTCACTAAATGGTCACTGTTACCGATGCGACCTCCATTAAATCTTACTAAATCTTACTTACTGAAATCGAGAGATGTCGAAAGCTGTTTGTTTGCTTGTGAACAGTTGCTTTAAAGGCAAAAACAGAAGGACTTTCTGCATCGCATTGTGACTGGGACGAAAAATATGTTGATTACGATAACCCCAAGCGTCGAAAATCATGGGGATATCCCGGCCACGCTTCCACGCCGAGGGCCAAACCGCATATTCACGGCTCCAAGGTCATGCTCCTCTGTACTTAGTGAGCTGTTAAACGCGTCTGAAACAATTACAGTGGATCGTTATCGAATGCAATTAATGCGTTTGAGCCGAGCATTGAGAGACAAAAGGCCGCAATACAGCGGAAGACACGACAAAGTGATTTTGCGAAAGTGATCAAAACATACTTGGAAACGTTGAAATGGGAAGTCCTACCCCACCCGACGTATTCTCCAGACGTTGCTCCCCCTGATTATCACCCGTTTCGATCGAAGGCATAGCCTGGCTGACCAGCACTTCCGGTCTTACGAAGGAGTAAAAAATCGATTCGCGAATCGTTTCAAAAGATGACCAGTTATTTCGACGCGAGATTCGAATGCTGTCTGAAAGATGAAAGAAAGCAGTGGCCAAGGATGGACAATACTTTTTTTTTACAATTGAATTTTGAAAAAAAAACGGCGAGAGCAAAGTTGTATACCTTTTAATAAAAAAAAACATTTAATTATTAATTCACTATCAGTAGTACAGCTTTAATTGTTATATACTTAAAGCAAAGTATTAATATAAACATTTTAATAAAAATATATAATGTTATCAGTAAAAAAAAAGGAGAAAAAAACTGTTATTGTTATGGGATATGTCGCAGCGATACGCGTAGTAAATTATTTTCGGTGCGTATATATTAGTTTATAGTTTTCCAAAGTCTTGTCTCGAATATCGTCAAAAATATATTAAATCAAACAAACAAAAACATGTAAAAATTTGTCCAAAGTTTGCTATACCAGGCATGTAAACATGAAAAATATTTTATTCGAAGAATTGCCCGTCGCTAGCTATACTTTTTTCCCAAGTAAGTAAGTAATAATCAGACGGGTCCAAGTTTGATGAATAAGTAGCATGCGAAAGTATTTCCCAACTAAACATCTCAATCGTTCCCTTGGCTAGTTTTACTGTGTGTGATGGTGCATGATCATGAACCAAAATCAGTTTGCGTTTCCTTTTTTGATATTCTGATCGTTTTTCACGCAAAGCTTGATTCAAATCGAGCATTTGTTACATTTTTTCCAGCGGTTTTCCAATTCATTTATTCTATCTCTGAAGCGATTTTCTGGAAGTCCATTAAAATATTCATCTAAGGGTGCTATAACTTCTTCATTTGATGAAAAACGCTTGCTACTAGGAGTTTTTTGAGGTTTAGGGGCAGATGAAAGTCAAAGGGGCCAGATCAGGTGAATACAGTGGATGCTCCAGCAATTCGTAGTGTAACTCCTTCAATTTGTGTCATTGCAAGAACACCTTTGTGTGCCGGCGCATTGTCTTGATGAAAAATGTTTTTTTTCCTTCGCTAAACCAGGTCTTTTCTCACGAAAGGTTTGACTAATACTGTCCTGTTGTTGTTTTACCGGCTTGAAGGTAATCAATTAACACAATGCCTTTTGCATGCCAAAAACTTGATGCCAATACCTTTTTGGTCGATTTTGCCCACTTTTTTGACCACTGCTTTGGAGATAAACAACCGGGCTCAGTCGACTCAGTCCACTTGTTGTCGCAGTTCAGGATCATAGTGGTAAACCTAAGTCTCATCCATAGTTACAAAACGACATTTAAAATCGATTTTATTCTTTCGAAAAAGATCCAAAAGTTGATTAGGAAATTTTACTCGAAGTCGTTTTTGGTCAGAATTTAACAAAAGCGGCACCCATCTTGCACCGAGCTTTCTCAAGAGCAATTCCTCTTTCACCCTTTCGTTTGAGAAGTTCATGTCCTTAGCAATTTCACTCAAAGTCAATTGTCTGTCATCCATAACCATATCATGTATAGAATTATTTGTTCACTAGTTCCACGTTGAAACTCACCTGCCCACTTACAAACAATTATTTTTGAAGGAGCAGACTCCCCGAATTCATTTACCATTTCACCATGGATTTCCATTGCCGTTTAACCTTTTTTTACAAAGAATTTAATCACTGCACGATTTTCAATATTTTCCATTTAAAAAAATAACACTGATACGTACTTTAAGCTGCTGTTCTTGTAGGAATGCATTGACAGATCGACTTAAAACTTCACATATGTTCATAAGAAGGATGAAACTTTAAAATGTGATAGATTATATAGTCCTTTTACTGGTCTATAGGTGTCGCAATGGGACTTTTCAATTGGCCTAGTATAAAAGTGATAATAAAGGAGGGGAGAATAACTACTATCTGATGAATAGTGTAGTATACCTTGCATCCCTTGAATCTAATACAGGATTCATATGTGAGTCTCTGAGATAAAGCAGATGTCTATTTTTTCTTTGTCAAGGATTGCTTGCAACTCCTGTTGGTGCTGCAGCAGTCGATGGCATTCCACTTCATTATTCTTAGACTATTATACATTATTGTTTCTCTTAGATATAGCTTCTTTGGCACTATATTTCACTGTGGTGATACATTCATCCATTTTATTTAGATTTTCTAATATTTGCTGGACAGTATTGTTGATGAACGAATTTTGATTATTGTCTATTATCTCTTCCTTTTTACCAGATACCACTTGACTGAAAGGTCTAGATTTATTGATTTATTATTTCTGGATTCAGGCTTACCTTGTTCTCCTCGCTGAGGTTGTTTAGGCAATAGGTTATTGATGAATAAAAGTGAAATATCTCTTGTAATATCAAAACCTGGCTCCTGGCTAAATATCGAAAAAATTCCAATTTGTTCGCATCTTGTAACATCTTCGAATGCCAAAACCAATTCGGACATTTTTTTAATTTAACTTTTCATCGGGCCATCGGTGCCGACCTCGTCAAGCAATAACATTCGCAATTTAAATGACTTATTAAAAGATAATGAAAAAAGTTACTTTGCCGACAGCAGATATAATTGTATGGAGATTTCTGTGCGCGAGTGTCAGTCGAAGTACAAGAAAAAGAGCAAGGAAAAAAAGCGCTAATGTTTGTCGACTGTCTACGACTGCCATGACGACGGAATTTTATTAGACGGCGAAAAAGTTTCGCAATTTTATCATGTACAAACTAATAAAAACATGTTTTTTTATCCCTCCTCCTCCTGCCTTGTTTGTTCTCTCCCTCTGTCCTATAATTTCGTCTTTTTTTTCTTTCAATATGCCCTCCTCCCTGTTCGTTGGTCGGTTAAACAGCGAGTTATATTATCGCCAGAAGTTATGGTAGCGTGTAAACTGGAGGGCGTATTTAATATTGTTTATTTTATACTTTGTTTAATCTGTGCGAAAAAATCGTGAATGTATAAAGCCGTTGTTTATTTCTAATAATAAAGGATTAATTGTAGATGACACGATTTATGCGAACTGTATGCTTAATCATCATGTATCAATCAATTAATCCTGATGATATGAAATATACAGCTGTGCAACCAATGCATTCTACCTGTCTTGACATATGGTAATGTCTGAATGATTGTGGCGTGTTTATATATTTTTTTCTTTATTTGTGGTTTTCACCACAATCTAAATCTCAGAAAATATATATATATATATATATATATATATATATATATATATATATATATATATATATATATATATATATATATATATATATATATATATATATATATATATATATATATATATATATATATATATATATATATATACCGCCCGAGAGGTGGAACGGCGTGTTAAATGTGGCTGGCAGGCATTTGGTAAGCTCAACATAGTGTTTAAGAGCAGACTCCCACTTTGCCTGAAAAGAAAAGTCTTCGATCAGTGCGTTCTACCCGTTATGACATACTGAAACACTCACATGAAACCTGGACACTCACATCGCAATCAATTCAAAAACTTCGGGTAGCACAGAGGGGAATGGAAAGATGTATGCTTGGCATTACAAGACGGGACAGAAAGTCCTGCGTATGGATCAGGGAACAAACGAAAGTCTGTGACATCATTGGAAGAGTAAAGCAATTGAAATGGAGATGGCCAGGCCATATAGCGAGGCGATGGGATGACAGATGGACCAAGGCAATCCTGGAGTGGATACCGCTTGATCGCAAACGTCCGCGAAGAAGATCAAAAGCACAATGGATTGATGACATCATTAAGTATATTGGACCGGAGTGGCAGAGGAAAGCCCAGGACCGTGAAAGTTGGAAACATGCTGAAGAGGCCTTTAGCCTGCAGTGGATCGACACGGGCTGATGATGATGATGATGATGCTATGTCAATACTTTTGTCCCCCACTGTAGGTATTTGAACACTGTGAATATTTTCGCGCTATCCACTTTGTTGTACCTCACCACTAGATGAGGCTGAAGCGCATCAACTATTACACCTTAATTACATCTTTCCCTGCTTAGGCCTCGTACACACGACACAGTTTCGGTTTTATAATCGTTTCGGTTTTGTTATTTTTCAGTAAACCATGTATTTTGTTTTGTACGTTCACATGTTCGTGGTCAAAAACCGAATCGTGTGAACACAGCTTTTGGTTGATACCAAAACGATTACAAAACCAAAACCGTATTATGTGTACGAGGTCTTACAGTATTTAAATTTAAAAATGCTACCGTACGATATACAATGTGGTTTAATGGATATAGATAAAAGTGAAAGGAATTTGTATAGGGCGGGTAGCTTAACTAGGCAGAGCCCTCGACATGTTATCGAACGATCTGGGTTCGTTAACCATGGAAACGTCTATCCAAAAACTCTGACCATCCAAAACTCTGTACATCTATACACCGAATCAGAAAACTAAAAATATTGTTTATCCACTTGCCTTACGTTAGATGTTAATATTAGTTTGAATTACTTTAAATTGGTTTGATTATATAGCGAATGGAATAGTATAAATTATTGTTCGTTCACGTGAATTATTAATAAAAATGTTATGATTTATCATCAATTTCTACAACTGTTTGTAGGTTTCACATTACATACAGACCATCCAATTTAGATATATAGAGGCAAATAAAAATACACTGACAGGACAACGTCTGTTAATTATTTATAACTTAAAAAAACGCAAAGGCAGGTTTTTTTTTGTAGTTTATAATAGCATTACAAAATTTGAGTCGTTTTTTATTGTCTGTAGATAACGGGTCTTTATCAATCTGAATCTCACAGGAAACGTGCAAGTTACATATCAAAATTCGGCGTAAAGTGCATGAAGAAATTCCCAGTTGTACACGACAAAAGCTGGTTTCTTTCATAGATAACGTGTGTGGTATTTTAGATGATTTGGAGATGCAAACAACTGCAACTTGGATAATGTACTGTAACGGTATGTTCAAGGTAAAACAACGCGTGTTTCTCGACAAGCTCCAACACAAATTGTATTTAACCATCAAGAGATCCACTTAATGGATAACGGACAAAAGACGTTCCATTAGGCGGCGCGCAGATAGTTATCTGTCACTTTAACCCTTACTTAAATGAATTAATTCTACTAGTCTTGATGGAGACGTTGGTGCTAATTTGTTCCCTATACTCGTATTGATATCCACACGTCTAGGTGTTTTCATTGATGTTGTCATTCTTATGATTTGATTAATTGCACGGAAAATATTCTGTTTAAATATCACATCTGATGTAATCTGCGAGATTTCGTTATAATAATGTTTGGTTTTGTGTAGGGTATATTTTTCCAGTTATTATTCTCAGAGAATGCCGACTTTAGCATAAAATATAGGGTTTTTCATGATGGAGTTCTTTTTGACAGCTAATCTACTACATACTTGACAGCTGTAGCTCTGGCTAGTTGAAGCCTGTATTTCTTTTTATCTTCACGCATATAGTCTTTTTAGGAAAATATTAAATAAAGGATTTTCAATGAGTTTTTTTTTGTTAATTGAAGACTGTATTTTTTGGCAGCTGATCTAGTAGATATATTTGATAGCTGTATTTTTGGTTATTCGAAGGATGAATTCTTTTTTGGCCTTTACGAAAATGCCGTTATTGTTGACAGCTTATATATTCTACTGATATTAAAATGCGATGTTTGGATGTTTGTCCTTCAATCACGCTCGAACAGCTGGAAGGATTTTTATGAAATCTGGCATAAAGGTCGATCATGTCGTGGAATAGGACATATGATACTTTTTATAATGCTATGAAGTTCCGGCAAGGATTTACATCGATACGTATGTATAGGACCTATTTTTTGACTTTGACGTATTTTATAAATTTTTTACCTTTAGATTTTTTTAAGCTAACAGTAATTAATTTTAGTACCATTAAAATTGAAAATTTTGTACCATTAAAAGTGAAAATCCCAAAACTGTTGACTTTAAAAAAATGTTAAAGGTAAACCATTTATAAAATATGTCAAAGTCAAAAAATATGCCAGTTAAAAACTAAGTGTGTGTTAGTCCAGTTAGCGTGGAGCGGGGTCGATTCCCGTGTTAGGTAAGGGCTTATTCCAAAATTCTTGTGAATGTTTCTAGGTAAGAGTGTTAAATATGACAAGGAATCACCCCTCAGTCACGTCAGTTCGAGGCTGGGTAAGCCCGACGGCCTTCTGGAAGGTTTTCTGCGTTGGTCACTCACCAGTCGATAGGCTTGTTGTGATACTTAGGGTTAAGCACAAAACCAAAGGTTGATAGGTCGAGGGGGATGACCGGGATTGTCGGTAGGCGATGTCCGTGGTTCGGAACCCACGTTAAGCTGTCCCGTCGCTAAATAGCCTTCTAAGTTGCTGATGCGCCTCTAACCCAAAAACTGTACTTATGTTTTTTGTACTGTAACTGTACTTTATTATGTTTATGTATGAGAATTTTGACGCTCCAAGATTGAAAATTTATATTACAAACATATGCATTCTAGATACAATGGTAAATTCTGTAAGAAAAATAACTTAATACTATGATTAATGATACTAATCTCGCTTTTTAGCTATAACTCTATCTGTATATTTTTCTCAGCTGCTTGCGCGATGTTGCCAGACCTTTGATCTTGAAATTCCATCCATCATATTCTCCGAACTTACCCTCATTCGATTTCATTCTATTTCCAAATATAAAAGAAATGGCTGGCTGGAAAGAAATTCAGATCAAATGTAGAGATAATCTCCGTTCGAGGTTTGAGAAGTTCGAGGAATTGAATACAAATGTTTTGTGGTACATCTCTCCGAGTTTACGTATCAAGTTATTAACTTGTAATTTCTATTTTTATATATTCAGCCGTTTCGAGTATAAAGGAAAGTTTTGTGATTATTTTCAAGCAATTTCCAGTAAAATACGACTTAATCTATGATATATATTTTCTCTTTTGTCGTCGCGGAAAAGAGTCGATTTACACAGACCAAAGAAAGAACCATATTTATGTCCATTTGAACTCTGGATCTGTTCATGACAGACACCGGTTTGGAATCGCATTCGAGAAAGTCGAAAGTCAATTTTTGCCGTCAGATTTCCGAAGTGATAACAATGTCGGAGCGTGAACTCAGAGGAATAAATTGAAATTTCCTTGTAGACTTGCAATAGCGACCTTATTGGTTGACGTTTCCCCCCTTCTATTCTCGCTGATTTATAGATCAATTTATTTCTCTTTTTTATATATATTGAATCGTCTAGCGGCAGTTTCGCTTTGATATTTCGGCGTGTCTTTTCTTCACATCAATCCTGTTCTATCCGTTTTTGTCGTCGGGAAGAATTTTGACATATATACGGGGGTGCTTTGATAAATTGCCTGGTCTAACCCGCTTTTACATTTTCATATTGAAACAATTTCTAACTGAAACGGAGTACTACAAAAATTATATTTACATTACAAATGCGGTAAAACTTAGAACGGGCTTGTTGGGACATTAGAAATTAGTACATCATACTGGGTGGGGCTAGTGTAATGCTACATTTTATAATTTGAAGGAGTTGGGCTTGAGTAAGCCATGTACAATATGGGTGCCACATTTGTTAAATGATGATCGAAAAAGACTTTGAATAAAACTATCTAACCAATATTTGAATGTTTTTCGAAAATCAAAATAGATTTTAAATGTCGTTTTGTAATTATGGATGAGACTGGGTTTTACCACTGTGATCCTGAACTACGACAACAAACCACCCTGAGCCCGGTTGTTCAGCTCAGAAGCACCCAAAATGGTCAAAATCGACCAAAAAGATTATGGCATCAATTTTTTAGGATACAAAAGGCATTTTCTTAATTGATTACCTTCACACCGGTAAAACAATAACAGGACAGTATTATTCTAACCTTTTGGATCAATTGGATGGAAAAATTAGTGAGAAAAGACCTGGTTTAGCGAAGAAAAAATAATTTTTAATCCACACAATGCACTGGCTCACAGAGGTGTTCTTGTAATGGCCAAATTGAAGGAGTTACACTACCAATTGTTGGAATATCCACCATATTCACCAGATCTGACCGCCTCTGACTTTCGTCTGTTCTTAAATCTCAAAAAAGTCCTACATGGCAAGCGTTTTTCATCAAATGAAGCAGTTATCGTAGTCGTAGATGAGTATTTTGAAAGACTCCCAGAAAATCACTTCAGAGATCGAATAAATGAATTGGGGAACCTCTGGAAAAAATATATTGAGTTTAAAGGAGAATATACGGAAGAATAAAGACATTTTTCCAACTATAAACTAGTTTTATCAACTCCGCTTCGCGAACCTTTCAATTAGCCTGGTAAAACACTACTAATTTTTTTTACGTTTTTAGAACATTAGAGATGTTTAAGTTTATTAATGATCAGAAGTTTGCCTTTCTCATTTCCGGGCATATTTGCACACAAAAGAACAGTTCTTTCCTTGGAAACTTTGTCCACAGGCACATTTTTCACCTTCGAAGAAGAAGAATCACCTTTGAAATTCATGAAACAATCTGGGGTAGATTTGTAGAAAAGAACAAGTTACTTAGTATCGAACACATTACACGGGTTGTAGTTCTAAACCAATATTGACTCAACCCAATTAGTAGAGTTGTCTGTATTCTCAATTGCAGCTTCTCAGCACGCTCAAATCACAAGAAAATCTTATAACTTGAAACTACTTTGTGAATTCTTCTGCTTTAGTTCGAAGAATGGAGCCCCTTATTGGAGTATTCATGGTAATATTCACAAACCTAGTATTCTTTTGAATGGGTATGCGAATACTTTGGGTTTTTCTGGAAACCCCGTGATATTGCGATGTTTTATGTGTGTTTTTATTATTGCAGAGCGTTAAAGGAGAGTTTTACTAAGTTGCATTTGTACAAATCCTTCTTTGTATCATTATAAGTGGAAATTTTTTACCATAATGTTCTAGATGATAAAAACATCATGCAGTTAAAAAGAACTTTCCTCTAATTTTCGTCCATTTTTTTATGTTGTAAAATTTTCGGTACAATCCAACGAAAAAAAAAGGAAATAAGGAGAACATTCTCCAGATAAGATACAAAGAGGAGGGGAACTGAGGGACGAGGAGGAAGTTAATAGGGAATAAAAAAAAGCTTACGACGTAGCTATCAGGCGCGTCTTAAAACGACGGCCGTTAACACAACGAAAACGAGCTCCTAAATTATTGAATTGGATGGAAGGTATAGAAGTAATTGGGGACAATGGGAGGGAAATTTCCAATTTATTGGAAATTATTTTTGGTAGTTTTCCTTTAATGGTTTTTGGGTCTTTGTGTCTGTCATAGTTTGCCGGGCTTTATAGGTCCAGCTTTCGGGAGGATGATGGTATTAAAGCCCATCAAGCTAACTTTTTATAATGGTCCGTTTACGCTACATCATATAATTTTCCATTAGTTAGTTAAGTAGGATATGTACAAAACTTAATTCCATATCTAATACTGTTTTTTCCTTAGACTCTTTTGGTGCAAAAGCAAAAAAAAAAGTTGAAAATTCACCTTTAAAGACACTATTTTGGAACATTGAAAAGACCGTAATCGAAACGAGAAAGACCGTATGAAGAGTTGATTGCTGTGTGGCTTCCCAAGGCAACTACTTCGAACGAGACGATGTCTCGTTACTTTATGCACATACCTCGAATACTGTAACAATATTTCCTCGCACCTATTTTAGAAAATTGAGGAAGAGAGATGGATTCGAACCGTAGGAAAAACAGTACCATTCCGGCAAACTAATGCGGTATTCTTGTTGTCGGACATTCGAGCACTCAAGGGCAAAAACAGGGCCCACATACAAAAACCGTTTCACGAAAGGATATCTCAAAATAACGTCCGAGAGGAAAATTTCCGAAGGAAAATATATTTTACACCCGTCCATATAAACATGAGATCATAAATATTAATGTCCATCTAGAAAATCTACCCAGCCTACTTTTCTACCTTACACTTGGCAAGTAGGTCTTGATGCCTTTAGGGAATATGAATATTTTAAAGGGAGAATTTATATTTCTAAAGCTATGTAAAAGGAATTTCATTCGATCCATTAATAATTTCCTCGAAAATGGCACAGTGAACGAATTTTACACTGTGTGAAAATCTTGTTGATGCAAACAAGTTTATTTCTCTCTAGACGACATGGGATTTGATAAGTAAAATTTTCTTATTGCTTTACCTTAGCCCTTTACGGTGTAATAATGTTAATGTTGATGATTATTATATCAATATAAGTAATTAAAAAAATCGCTTTTCAAAAATATTATTTATTATGGCTTATTAATTGACTGTTGCAGAAATGCTCTATTACATCAAAACGTTATTATATATTATAATATAGTTAGGAGTCGACCGGGCAGATCCTGCCCTGAACAGATCCTGAATCTGAAGTTGATTCTAAGACATCAAAAACTGTACAATAAAAATCTCGTCTGTACATTTGTGGATTTCAAAAAAGCATATGATTCTATTGACCGCGAATCTTTATTCCGAATCTTGAAAGAACAAGGACTAGATCTGAAAACGCTGGCAATTATTAAAGCAACGTTAACTAACACAAGGTCAAAAGTTAAATTCATGGGTGAGATCTCAGAGCCCTTCGAAATTAAAACTGGAGTGAGACAAGGGGATGGACTCTCGCCACTCTTATTTAACTGTGTTCTCGAAAAAGTAATTCAGGAGTGGCGTGAAAAAAAGTCGGCCCTGAATATTGACCAGCCCATTAAACTGGGGAGAACCAACATCAAAATTGATTGTCTGGCATTTGCTGTTGATCTAGCAATTTTAGCTCAAGATGTATTAACGGCACAGAAACAGATTGAAATCCTAAAAGAAACAGCAGAAAATGTAGGACTCCAAATTTCCTTTGAAAAGACACAATACATGACCTGCAACAGACTAAGAACGCCATTTCTAAAAACAAAATATGGTAACATCAGACGATCCTCTCAATTCAAATATTTGGGTGAAATAATCATGGAAAATGGGTTGGAAAAAGCGGCCAATAAGGGTAGATGTCAAAAAATGGAAACGGCATTGATACTTACACAAAATATTTACAACAAAAAATGCCCATCTAAAAACACAAAACTGAGACATTACAACACAGTTATTAACGTATTTTACGAAAGAAAAATCGTAAGAAAAATCCTAAGCCCCAAACAAATAAATAGCACAACATACCGACTTCGAGAAAACCAAGAAATCAAACAATACACAGATATACATAGCGATATGAGAAAAAGAAGACTTAAGTTTTACGGACACATCAAACGGATGAATCCAAGTAGGTTAACTAGACAAATAGTCGAATTTTATGAAAATAGGAGTAAAGCTAAAGTAGAAATAATTAAATGGATTGCTGCAATTAAAGAGGACCTAAGATCAGCAAATATTTCACAAAGTGAAATTCAGGATAGAGGCTGTTTCAGACACAAGGTGAACGTTTGGAAGGTTGGCCAGAGAGAAAAATGTAGGAAGACTGGAACAACTTGGTCTGACGAAAGGAAAAAAGCTCATAGCGAAAGAATGAAATTAGTATGGGCACAAAGGAAGGCTAACCACAACAAACGCCTCTAATTGTACTTCGCGTGGTCCACTAGGGCCCATACGTGAATAATAATAATATATTTAGGAGTATGATTTTTTAAAGCAGTTGTTTTGTTTATTAAAACATGTGGCAACCCCACACTTTTCGCATTCCGTTTGCATATACCCACTGTGCATTCCGTTTGCATATACCCGGAAACTTAAATCTCATTATTTTATTTGTTCAAAAAAGCCAGCGCCCGTGTTGGTCCAGCCCAACATCCAACCCAACTTACACCACATTATAGTAAACCACCTCTATGGTCCACCAAAAATACACAAAACTAATATACCATTTCGCCCTATAGTTAGTAGTATAGATTCCTAAGTAATGTCTGAATGATTGTGGCGTGTTCATATATTTTTTCTCCTTTATTTGGGTTTTTCGCCACTGTCTAAAACTCAAAAAATATCAAAAATACCTGTTCTTATTTAAAGAAAGAAGCACTAGGTAAAAACAAAAATCCAAACGAAGACAAATTTCTCAGCGATTCTTTTTTGTAATAAATTTGCCTAACGAACAAAATTTTAAAGATATAAAAATGTTATAAAAAAATGTACAAACTTTTAACGTTAACGTTTCGGAGGGTAATCTCCTCCCGTTTTCAAAACTAAACTAAAAAATAAATTATATTAATTTGTAATATATAAAGTAACGAGTGAAAGTAAATATATTTTTTTGTATATGTCAACGATACTTACATTGACAACAGATTTTCATGACAGTGACATACTACCAAAATATATATATAAAAAATATATATATAGGTAATGTTTAGTGTGTGATTGTTTATTGTACTGATTGTGTATTCAAATATTTAAATGTTTTTGATTATATTCTTTAGAATCGGGAACCAAATGGAATTTAGATCTACCGAAGGCATAGCAATACATTTATTTTTATTTAAATTAATTATAGCGGTTTCTTTTAATCTTCTGTATTTTGTTACCGATTCTTTTAATACCGTTTTGGAATTATTCCAATTAATTTTGTGACCCGATTCCTATGCGTGTTGACAAATTCTAGATTTATTAAAATCGCCCTTTCTAAGAAGGTTTTTATGCTCCTTTACTCTAACATCTAACGGTCTAGATGTCTCACCTATATAGAATTTGCCACATTCGCAGGGAATTTTATAAACCACATTTTTGGTATTTTGTTGTATATTGTTTGGTTTAGTCTTTGTTAATAGAGATCTAAGAGTATTTTTTGTTTTAAATGTCGTTCTTATGTTGTATTATTACGTTGTTATGTTGTATTATTACGCATGGGAAACGGGTCATAAAATCAATTGGAATAATTCCAAAACGGTATACATACAATTGAATACACAATCAGTACAATAAACAATCATACAGTAAACATTACCTATATATATTTTTTGGTAGTATGTCACTGTCATGAAAATCTATTGTTGTCAATGTAAGTATCGTTGACATATACAAAAAAATATATTTACTTTCACTCGTTACTTTATATATTACAAATTAATATAATTTATTTTTTAGTTTAGTTTTGCAAACGGGGGGAGATTACCTTCCGAAAAGTGAACGTTAAAAGTTTGTAAATTTTTTTGTTCGTTAGGCAAATTTATTACAAAAAAGAATCGCTGAGAAATTTGTCTCCGTTTGGTTTTTGTTTTTACTCAGTGATTCTTTCTTTAAATAAGAACAGGTATTTTTGATATTTTTTGAGTTTTAGACAGTGGCGAAAACCCAAATAAAGGAGAAAAAAAAGTATAGATTCCTCGTAAATTCATATATTAAAAATACGTCAGTTTTTTTTTAAATAAAATTTACAACATTAACATTACAAACCAAAGTTTAATGGTTAGTTTTGACGTGGTGAGTTTATTGACTAATGTACCAATTGATAAATCACTTTTAATAATCACAAACCACCTTAAAAGAACATGACATGACACAACATTAAAAGACCGCACTAAACTAAACATAAATACAATTTTCGAATTATTAACTCTGTGCTTAAAAACCACATATTTTCAATTAGAAAATGATTATTATCAACAAAATTTCGGAATGGCAATGGGTTCATCTCTTTCTCCTTTGATGAGTGATATCTTTATGGAGGAACTCGAGAATGACATTAAATAAATCTCTTAAAAAGCCATTAATATGGCTTAGGTACGTTGATGATATTTTTGCTATATGGCAACATAGCATTGACGATCTAAATATGTTTTTACAAGATATAAATTCTCGAGAGCCTACAATTAAGTTTACTTTAGAGATGGAGAGGGAGAATAAATTGCCCATTCGTGATAAAAGTGATTGGCGCTTCGTTTCAGGATCATAAGTAAAAAACGACGATTCGTCACGTTATAATCCTTTCCAATAGGTTTGGGTCATTTTCAATGGCATTCAAAGTGTCAGTACAAACATTTTTGCGAGCTTCTTGTTGTTCGAACATGCGAATTGTAGAGACCATTTTGGTACACACTTTTTGCATGTTAAAATTTTCCGTACGCATTCTTTGTCAATGTCAACCGAGGGTCAGATCGGACCAGATTACTAATTTCTTCCATATTGTCATCCGTTTTTGATGTGGAAGGGCGACCCGGGCGTGGATCATCTTCAACGTCTTCTTGGCCATCTTGAAAAAGCTTAAACTACCCAAAAACACGCGCACGCGATAAACATTCATTGCCATCCACTTCTTTCAATAAATTATACATTTCAGTAGCAGTGTTTCTCAGTTTCAAGTGAAATTTTACAACAATTCGTTACCCTATTGTTACACTTAATATTTTTCTGGCGAAACAAAAAACAACTCAAATGCCAACGAAGGCGACGGTTATACGGATTTGTTTACAGAAGCGAGAGGTACTGCATTCGAAAAAGAAGGCTTCATCTTCTATAGCAGCGTCAGTCTCGTTATTGAATAGCCACACCTCGTATTGCTTGGGCAAATTTAATAACGCCGAATTGTTCAGCTCTATTCGGTCATTGAGGAGGGTTTTTGTCGTTATATCCTTGAATCGGTTTATTTCTAAACTTTCAAGGTAGTGCTGCTTTTTACCTTGATTTTGAACATACAAAATGTTTTGAAATCACTATTGAACCAATGATTTTTATTTAACAAATATGAGACATAATTAAAATGTTTTTTTTTTATTAAGAAAACTTCCTCCTCATGTTGTTTTATTCTTTTCTTGAAGGATTTACCTACCTGTTTGTGTTATGTATATTTTTGTCCCATTATAGTTGATATATCCCCGGCTTATCTTGTTTATTTTTGCTCGGCATTTTTTAGTTAATTTTCCTAAACCTGTGTTTGTTTAAAAAGCTACTTTTGACATTGTTTTTATATAAGAACTCTTCAATTTTCTCAGCCGGTTTACCAAAATATGCCAGATATTTTTTTTCCTTCTTTTGTGGATATGCTTCAGGGACAACATTTTGAAGATTTTTCTTTTTGAAATGTTATCTATTACTCTGTATGAATAAATATTATTAAATGCCATTTGTTTTGTGGTGTTTAATTCCTTGTGAAAATTTACATCTGATAATAGGAGGTTAGTCAGTAACAGTGGTATTGCTAGGCGCCATCTGGCATATACATTGTAAAGTTTGACATTGTTAACTGTACATACTGAGAACGTTTTGTCATACTGACGCCATTTGTGTTGTGAACTTGAGTTGTTGTTGAACATTTCATCTCAATCAAAAAATGGAATTTACTCGTGAGAATTTTCGTGGGATCGAAGGATATTATTCAGTCTATGATATAATCTAAATTAAATCAGCTTTAATTTAATATTACATAAGGAGATTATTTAATCTTGGATTAAATCACCCTATGATGATGATATCATGGTTAGCGAAACGCGCGCTAAAAAGTTAAACAAAGCGATTTGATGTTTAAAGGTAAATCTCTTCGAGATAGCAGAAATATAGTTAAGGTTATTGACATGCTTCGTTGAAGTACTTAATTTTTTTGAATAATAGAGCTTGCCGGTAAGTTAGATAATAATAGGGCGGTATGTTTACGACAATAAATCAGAAATAAGTAGAAAAATCAATACGAAGATTAGGTCCAGATTTATTTACCGCCAAAACAGTGATTGGAAAGATATATTGGTTGACATAGAAATTGAAAGAACATAATACCAGGAAGAAGAGGTTGGATAATAATAATTATATATTAAGAGAGATTAACTTACTACACGTGTGTGCCCTGGGGTATCCATCAGCCACCATCCTAGAGTCAACAAGTATCTTCCGGGACTGGTTTCTGGCCTTATAGTCGTCATCAGCCGGGCTCGAATTAATCGTAAGAAAAATATCTGAAGGGACCAGTCGGATCCAGACTATTTTAATTGGCAGGGTCGGTGAGTGTAATCTCATATACCTGGCGCCATCCTATGGCGAACTCACGCAGCAATCGTAAACCTCGCGAAGCCTTCTGCATACCAAATATGTTCAAAGTTTTGACAGTGACATAATGGGTGTCTTGGCTGTTTCCCTCAGCCGCCACCATAGCGTCAGCAAGTATCTCCCGAGATCGGTTTCTAGCCATATAGCCGTCAGCAGGCAGGCTTGAGCTAAACGCAAGGAAAACAGTTGACAATTTCTTGACATTTCCATGTGCATCTGCAAGATTTAAGACGGCACAACTGAATCTAATAGCAACTGGAAATCATGTGGGTTAAGCTCTTGCACTAGCTGGATTTTCTATGGATGCATATGAAGATCTTGTTTTAAAATACGTGGCAGATATCATGGTTTTATTTCCAGGTAAGCAGAGCCTTACTCGATTGATATTCCTGGAATTTGTCGAACACATCCCCTTTCGCGTTAGATCTTTTCAGCTGATTTTGCTATCGTAGTCCGCTTGGTCTTCTACTGCAATCCCCAGAGGCTAACTTCACAAATTGAGTTACCAACCATGAGGTTCGAAGGGACGTTAAAAACTGAATTATGTTTTACAATAATGCTTCTTCCATGTGCAAAGTTAATTGAAACAATTTTTGTTCGTTCTTCAGAACTCCTGAGTTTTACGCTTATTCTGAAATAAAAACGAAAAAAAATGTTAATCCAAAATCAAGATATTTTAAATTAAAATGAAGAGCCATCTTTTGCTTCATCCTGTATAATTTTATATATATAAAATTTTTTGCTTTTACGATTATATAATCAAGTATTATTAATATGTTTCACTTTAATTATTTTCCCGTTGACTTCTCCAAAATTAACCAATTTCACTAACGAAGCCAGTTAGCATTTGTAACCAGACCGATTCCCATTAAAAACGGACCAACCCAAACATCCAAAACCTTTTATCCTCTCACTCCTTAAACAATTTGTTAAAACATCCCCCTTCCAGTTCGTCCCCACTACGTCCGCATCGACACTCCATTCAAACCCTACCCGATACACCCCCTCCCTCATGGTTGGTGGTGGGGGAATTTCTGTCCTACTTGTTCCTCTCCTGAAAGAGACAGGGTGGGGAGGTTCTGTACGTGTTGGGTCGTGTAATCTTTTCGGGTTTGTTTAGTGAGAGGGTGGGAGGGAAGGATGACAGAAATAAACATATAAATCTGGGGGTAACAGAAAAAGGCACCCTGGGCATATGTAGGGGAAAGGATTTTTTATGTTCGGGGTGCGAGAAGAGCTATAAATACGGTGTTTAGCTCTGGAGGGTGACATGTGCAAACATGACACGAGCATGTACTAATTTGCATAAAGTTAACTGTAACATAGGGCTCGATTACCTTCAGTCAATGACTTAAGTTATTTGAAACAGAACAGATTAAGTTAACATATTTACACAAAAAACATTCAATTTTCCAAAAAATTCAATCAAATATCTATTATTCCTAAACAAATTTTCCTATCATTATGAATTTCATCAAGAAAAATTGCCATCTCTTCTTTGAGTTCAAACACCCCTTGAATCACTTTTGCACGGGACAGCCACTGTAATTCGCAATAATATTGAAGTGAGGTATAATTAGCTTTCACTTTGCAGGCAACCTAACTTTTAAAGGGCTGCATTTTATGTATCTTATGTAACTCTCGTTCCTTTTGTAAAAATTTTAAGGTCCTCCCTCATGTTTTTTGATACAAAAACTGTTCTGTGAAACAAATGTTAAGAAAGTCTATTTATATGTATATGTTTTTAGATTTTTATGTTTTCATGTTCTTATGAAAATCACATTTCTGTTAATCTTTTCGCGCCTTCTTTTGCACTAGTCCGCTACTCCTAGTTTGGAAATCTCTGCTATCCACATAGCAGAAATATAACTATCAAAGTAATGAAAAATACCGAACTGATAAAGATAAGACTACGAGTTAGACAGGGAGTACGATATCACTGATATGATATCAATGAAGGATTAATATAAACGGACTATTAATATAAACCTCTAACATTTGTATACGCGCCCTTCATACTGTGCCATCCTCCTGCATTAAGGCATACATTTGCGTTTTCTTTTGTTTTTCAGCTTTAGTTTAGCCTTGATAATTCCTTTGCTTTTTTCCAGGATTTTTTGCACTAGCTGCATGTTGAATCGGCGCGTGTCCTCTCTGATACGTTTTCTTATAGTTTTGCAGAGCTGAGCGTACTCGACCCTGTCAAAAGGACTCCCTGCATTTCTCATTGTCCGCCGTTTCTTCATTAAATCAATGGTCTCACTGTAGATTTTTGTCTGTTTGAGAATTTTTTTTTCATATTGTTGGTGATTTCTTTATATTGAACTGATATTTCTAAATCCTCCGGATCTTGTAACACAGCGGTTTGACAAAGGTATCTCAAAATCGCTGCCTCTCTCCAGCAGTTTTCCAGAATCCACTTACCTTCCTTTGACCTTACCATTCTTTCGCGCTCTCTTCCAAAAGATAAAAAAGTACAATGTTCGACCAATGTTTGTTTTTTGTCCTTACGTACGGCTGTCAAACTTGGACATTCACAAAAAAGAACATTGATAAAATAACCAAGACACATAGATCGATGGATAGGCAAATATTAATGGTCAAACTGGCAGACAGAATGTCGAATGAGTGAATACGAAACATTTTTTCAACACACATAATGACACCGAAATGGAAATTTGCCGGGCGCACGGTAAGACAGAAAGATGAAAGATGGAATAGCATGAGCTTATAGTGGAGACCATGGGAACGCAAAAGAAAGTGAGGAAGACCTCTAATGAGATGGACGGACAATCTTAAGAAACAAGCTGTATTAAGATGGATAGAAATTGCCCAAACCAGAGAAAGTTATAAGAACGAATGGGATTAAATGGGATAACGCGATGAACAAGCTCAAATACCAACGATCGTTTATATAAGTAAATACGATCAGGTTGAAAGATGACCAGGTTGATGATGAGATAACAGGCAACAATACAAACATAATTTGAAATTACATGGTTGAAAGTTTGTGTGATTCATGTTATACGAAATGTATTAATACAGGAACATTGTAATACTAATACGTGACAAACATACCAAAAACTGTTAGACTGAAATCTAATATATACGACGTACGAACTGGAAGCTTTTATCTAAAATACGCCATGCGATGCTGTCATAAGAGCGTAATATATATGACGGCGTTCAGTAAGAAGAAGAAGAAAAAAAACCAACGACCGAAACCTTAAAGTTGGCGCTGTCGAGAAGCGATCGTTGCTTTTTTGTTTCCAGACCAAGATCCGAGATTTAAATTGATCGAGTGTCGAAGAAAAAGCCGGATGCTTAAAGGGGGCAGTTCGCAACCGAACCGTTATATATCTCCGAAAAGTTTCCTTAATGGAAATTTAGAAACAATTTAGTAAACAACAAGGGAAGGGGTAAAAAGTGCATAGAAGATACCGAAACAAAAAAAACAACAAGAAGGGGTTTTAGGGGTATCAAGTTTGGATAACATTTTGGGTGAATCTGGGAAGGAAAATAATTATTAAGTATTTACGTATTTTTCATTTGTCTTTTTTCTTTTATCTTTTTTTTTACACGCTTCATTAGGTAGGTAGTACGTTTCCTAGGTAGAGGTTAGTAATTAGGGTTATCATATAAATAAAATATAGTTTAGTTTTAGAATTAGATTAAACCATCTCCTGATGATGCTAACATGGTTACCGAAACGCGCGTCAAGAAGTTTGTGAAAGTGATGTGGTGTTTAGTGGCAAATCTCTTTGAGTTTAATAAAAAAAATGTTTTAAACGTCTGATATGTTTCTTGTGATAGGGAGAATTATTCGCACCTCGTATGTATACGTATATACCATAAATTAATTTATTTTATTATTTATTAATAATTTAACAATTATTTTTAAAATTAGTTCTATTTTGTTAATTAATTATTTGGTTTAATAAATATTGTTAAATCGACTAAACGTATAACGATTACATTTACAAAATCGTATTAAAATATTTGAACGCTCTCGAAATAAAATGAGCTTACTATTTATCCCTAATAATTTTGCACAATGTAATCATTCTGAACAGATTATATATAAATGTATAATTCTCCCATTTATCCTCTTCAAAAACCCCGTTTTGAATATACGCTGGATTGGTTTTCGGTTAGTTAATTTCGGATTTTGTACGAAAAGGGACCCGCCAATATGTTGGTGTTAAAATAAATAGAAATCCTCTCGAATAGACCAGAATACCTTGTCCCAAATAATGGGTTAGTCATGAATACTGGGTGCATGAAATTAAATATTAAAGGGTATCCATAAGTAATGTAGTTTTTGATAATTTATTATAAGATTATATTTTGTTTAACCTATAATACAACCTCTCTGACTAACTTTCTACTAGGCTGATTTAAAAGTTTGCGGAGCGGAAATGGTAAAACAAGTTTATAGTTGAAAAAATTACTTTATTCTTCGGTATTTTCTCCCTTAATACATTTTGTCCAGCGGCTCTCCAATTCATTTATTCGATCTCTGAAGTGATTTTCTTTATTTGATGACTTCTTTATTTGATGAAAACCGCTTGCCACGTAGGACTTTTTTGAGGTTTGGGAACAGATGCAAGTCAGAGGGGACCAGATCTGTTGAATCAAGTGGATGCTTCAACAATTCGTAGTGTAACTTCTTCAATTTGGCCGTTGCATTGTCTTGATGAAAAATGATTCTTTTCTTCGCTAAACCAGGTCTTTTCTCACGATTTTTTGCATTCAATTGATCCAAAAGGTTTGAGTAATACTGTTCTGTTATTGTTTTACCGGTTTGAAGGTAATCAATTAACAAAATGCCGTTTGCATCCTAAAAAATTGATGCCATAACCTTTTTAGTCGATTTTGATCCCTTTAACTGCTTTGGACCTGAACAACCGGGCTCAGTCTACTCTGCAGTTTGTTGTCACAGTTCAGAATTATAGTGGTAAACCCAAGTCTCATCAATAGTTTCAAAACGACGTTTAAAATCCATTTTATTCTTTCGAAAAATATCCAAAAGTTAATTAGACAGTTCCATAACCATGTATAGAATTAATTATTTGTTCAGTAGTTGCACTTATTGTACATCCAGAACGAAGATCATCAACCAGGCTTGTATCACCACGTTGAAACTCACCTGCACACTTACAAACCTTTGTTTTTGAAGGAGGAGACTCCACTAATAGATTTACCATTTCAGTATGAAGTTACATTGCCTTTAAACCTGTTTTTTTAAAATAATTTAATCACTGCGCGATTTTCAATATTTTCTATTTTAAAAAACAACACAAATACGTTTACTTTAAACTGCCGTTTTTATACGAACTGACTGATCGATTTGAAACTTCACATATCTTCATACGAAAGATGAAATGTCAAAATGTATTAGATTATATAGTTCTTTTACTGCTCTTCAGGTGTCCCTCCGCAAACTTTTCAATTAAGCTAGCATTGTCTTTTTGTATTGATGTTCCAGGATTTTTCTAACACTTTTCTTTACAAGATGTTTTGAGTTGTAGGATGTTTTGAGTTGATCTTCTCCAGTCTCCAAAAATATAACGTCCTGTCTGTGTATCTAGAAAATATATATATTTGAAATACTGCTCTTCTTCCATTTTCAAAGTTCCTCAAGTAAATACTGGTCTACCCTCAAAACTTCTGAGTTTTTGGCTTATTCTGAAATAAAGAATGCAAGTGGGGTCATGGAGAATATTTTAGGAATATTCAAAAAACAAAAAAAATCCGTGCTTCACGTGACTTTCTTCTGCACCACCTCTACTGGGGCATAGCAGAAAGTATTTTACATTAAACAGGAATTACAAAAAAAAAGTTATTGAGGGATAAAAAATTTTAAGGAATATTTTTGCAGGCAAAATGAGAGAGGCAGTTGTTATTGGCAAATGTTGAAATTTTTTATTTATGGAATAAACATAGTGTAGATCCTATTAAAGATATTCGATTGGAATCATGAGAGAACCAAGAACGAAATCCAGAGAGGACATTTTATGTGAATGGTATGGAGAAAAGAAAGGAGAAAGAGAAGATACATACAAGCTTTATATGGTGAAGATAGAAAACAAAGAACAAGAGAGAATGGTTTTAGGGCGATGGTCTGAAGGACCTGTTGAAGCTTTATGTCACAATATCATTAGTGTAATTACTTCTGATATTGCTTTTCTGTTTATATATTACACTGGGGAACAATTTGAAAAATAATTTCTGTTGAGTTCGATATTTAAGCTGTTTTATACGTAAATTGACATGCTAATTCCAAAACTTTATTTAGTTTTTTTCTATCACGTCAAGTTTTTTCGCTACAGTTGTTGCGCATCCGACTAAGCTTGGCGAATCACAGAAGTCACTACTGCTCTCCTACCGGCGAACCTTCTTCGACCTAGGAGTGAGTGACGTTGCGCCATCCAAAACTAGTTCGGTCAGTTACGCATGAGATGCTAAAGTACGCGGGTCTGTGTCGCTCTGATATAGTGAAGTCAAAGTATACATACAACTACAGATCTTCGTTGTGTCTGTCTCTGGTAGTTCTCGTCGTAAGTGCTTAAACAACCCTGATTCATTTTGTTATATATGTGGCAATTTTACCATCCCCATTCAACGGAATAATATTAGTACATTTGCCAGGCAAGTCTATTTTGCTTATTTTAAAGTGAAAATAGGTGACCAAGATAAATCATGGGCCCCTCACAAAGTGTGCAAGCAGTGTGTAGAGAGTTTACGAATGTGGACGAAGAGAACACGTAATAAACTTTCGTTTGGTATACCAATGGTTTGGCGAGAGCCCAAAGATCACTTGAGTGATTGCTACTTTTGCATAGTGAAAACATCAGGATTCAACAAGAAAAACAAACATAAAATTGAGTACCCTAGTTTACCGTCAGCTATACGCCCTGTGCCTCATTCAGCTGAAATTCCAGTGCCAGTTTTTCAAGAATTACCTTCTTTAGAAATACAAGAATGTGAATCAAGTGAAGATCGAAATGACTCCACCGACGAAGAATTCAAAGTTTCCAATAATTCTGTTCGTAAAAGATTCAATCAACATGAAATAAACGATTTAGCACGAGATTTGGGACTATCCAAAAAAGCATCGGAATTATTAGCATCAAGACTGCACGAAAAAAAATTGCATGACAGAGGAGCTAAAGTCACTTACTATCGATCCAGAGAAAGTGAATTTAGGCAGTACTTCAGAAATAATGACGGATTTGTATATTGCCAGAACGTAGAAGGTTTAATGAAAGAATTGGCCATTTCTAACTATAACGCAACTGAATGGCGATTGTTTATAGATACCTCAAAGCGTAGCTTGAAGTGTGTTCTCCTACATAATGGAAATTTATACGGTTCAGTCCCAATAGGTCATTCGGTTTCTTTGCATGAAGAATATGGCGACATAAAGAAAGTCATTGACTTGTTGCAATATAACATGCACCAATGGATCATCTGTGTTGACCTTAAAATGGTCTGTTTCCTTCTTGGCTAGCAACGCGGGTATACCAAGTATCCCTGTTTTTTGTGTATATGGGACAGCAGAGCTCGTGAGAAGCATTGGGTGTAATCGAACTGGCCGCCAAGATCGGACCTAAGACCTGGTGATCCAAACATTTTAAATCAGCCACTTGTCGACAGAAAAAAACATTGTATTTCCGCCTTTGCATATAAAACTAGGTCTCATGAAGCAATTTGTTAAGGCTTTGTCAATTGAAGGAGACTGCTTTAAGTATATCATTTCGGCATTCCCTAGCCTGTTATATGAAAAGATAAAGGCTGGTGTGTTTGATGGTCCACAGATTCGGAAACTCGTTAAAGATGAAATTTGCACTGAAACAATGACCGAAGTTGAAAGGAATGCTTGGCTGGCTTTTAAAAATATTGTTAAAGACTTTCTTGGAAATACACGAGCCCCGAGTTACATCGAAATTGTTCAACAACTCTTGGAAAGCTTTAAAAAGCTTGGTTGCAACATGAGCATCAAACTGCATTTCTTACATCGTCATCTTGCTAACTTCCCAGAAAATCTTGGTGGTGTTAGTGATGAACAGGGCGAGCGATTCCACCAAGATCTAAAGGTTATGGAAGCGCGGTATCAAGGTAGATGGGATGTCAGTATGATGGCTGACTACTGTTGGAGCATCAAGCGAGAATGTCCACAAACTGAACACTCCAGGAAAAGCTATAAGAAGAAATTTTTACCATAATATCTTTTATTTATTTTTTGTATAAACACAATTTAACTTTTAATAATATGTTAACCTCTGTATGAATAAAATATTCTAATCTATTTGGTCAGATCTCACCTTATTTCCTTTCGTATGTACATTTTTAAGGTAAAATGAGGGGTATGCTGTAGCTTACGAACTTGACGTGATAGAGAAAAACTGTGAATATTTTTGAATTCAGAGATGAAAAATTAGTCAAAAACAAGTCACAGATCCAAGTCAACAAAATTTCTGTTCCCCAGTGTTATTTACACCTTTGATACTGTTAATCATCGCACTGACACCACAATTGAAATTTCAGCATTATACTTCTTTTTCTTTAAGGAATTTAAAATTTAATTTAATTTTTAATCGTTTTCGCAACCTAATCGCCTAATCTTATCAAATCCGAATTAAATTTCAATGAAAAACTCTCTTCGAGTTCTTTAAATTTTTATTATGGCGATTTAGATTTTGCAGAAAGGCAATGTTATATGATATTATGAGGAATTTTACGACCCGTTAAAAGCAAATATTTCTCCAATTTAGCCCTAACTAGATAATAACCCGTGCATAAACATTAGAGTTATGTTTTAGCTTTCAGATTTACTATGGTGCGTGAAATGTATTGATTTTAGAATAACTAATGTTGTTCTCTCCATACTTGTGGTAGCTTTGCCGATAACTGCATTTACAGGATAAATATTAAGAATCACAAGAGTAAGTTTCTATTAATATTATTATTCACGTATAGGCCCTGGTGGACCACGCGAAGTACAGTTAGAGGCGTTTGTTGTTGTCAGCCTTCTTTTGCGACCATACTAATTTCATTCTTTCTCTGTGAGCTTGTTTCTTTTCGTCAGACCAAGTTGTTCCAGTCTTCCTACATTTTTCTCTCTGGCCAATCTCCCAAACATCAACCTTGTGTCTGAAACAGCCTCTCTCCTGAATTTCACTTTGTGTAATATTTGGTGATCTTAGGTCCTCTTTAATTGCAGCAATCCATTTAATTATTTCTACTTTAGATCTACTCCTATTTTCATAAAATTCGACTATCTGTCTAGTTAGTCTACTCGGTTTCATCCGTTTTATGCGTCCGTAAAACTTAAGTCTTCTTTTTCTCATATCGCTATGTATATCTGTGTATTGTTTGATTTCTTGGTTTTCTCGAAGTCGGTATGTTGTGCTATTTATTTGTTTGGGGCCTAAAATTGTTCTTATGATTTTTCTTTCCTTCTTTTCAATGTCCTCGATGTCTCTCTTTCTATTCAAAATGAGCGTTTCTGCCCCATATATACATTCTGGCTTAATAACTGTGTTGTAATGTCTCAGTTTTGTGTTTTTAGATATGCATTTTTTGTTGTAAATATTTTGTGTAAGTCTCAATGGTGTTTCCATTTTTTGACATCTACCCTTATTGGCCGCTTTTTCTAACCCATTTTCCATGATTATATCACCCAGATATTTGAATTGAGAGACTCGTCTGATGTTACCATATTTTGTTTTTAGAAATGGTGTTCTTAGTCTGTTGAATGTCATGTATTGTGTTTTTTCAAAGGAAATTTGGAGTCCTACCTTTTCTGCCGTTTCTTTTAGGATTTAAATTTGTTTTTGTGGCGTTAATATATCTTGAGCCAAAATTGCTAGATCATCAGCAAATACCAGACAATCAATTTTGATGTTGATTCTCCCCAGTTTAATGGGCTGGTCAATATTCAGGGCCGACTTTTTTTCACGTCACTCCTGTATTACTTTTTCTAGAATACAGTTAAATAAGAGTGGCGAGACTCCGTCCCCTTGTCTTACTCCAGTTTTAATTTCGAAAGGCTCTAAGATGTCACCCATGAATTTAACTTTTGACCTTGTGTTAGTTAATGTTGCTTCAATAATTGCCAGCGTTTTCAGATCTAGTCCTTGTTCTTTCAAGATTTGGAATAAAGATTTACGGTCAATAGAATTATATGCTTTTTTGAAATCCACAAATGTACAGACGCGATTTTTATTGTACAGCTTTTGATGTCTTTGGATCAACTTTAGATTCAGGATCTGTTCAAGGCAGGATCTGCCCGGTCGAAAAACCTGCTTGATATTCACCAATTTTAGATTCTAACTGCCCCTGTGTTCTGTCTAGTAGACATCTTGTAACAAACTGGGAGAAGAGATATCCCTCTGTAGTTGTTTATATCCGTTCTATCTCCCGTCTTGGGTAGTGGATGGATTAGAGCATATTTCCAATCTTCCGGAATCTGTTCGGTTCGCCAAACTTCTTGTAGAATTTTGGTTATTTCCTTGATTGTACCTGAACCAGCGGATTTCAAAAGTTCAGCATTGATTCCATCTGCACCAGAAGCTTTGTTATTTTTAAGTCGCTTAATTTGCCTAATTATTTCATCTTCATTCGGTGGTAATGAATCTGGTTTGGTTTGTTTAAGCTTTAGTGTGGATAATTTGTTTAAGTTAAGTTTGGTTAAGTTGTTAGAGTAAGTTTATTTTTTATTTATATATGTACGCTCATTTTGAATAGAAACAGGGACATCGAGGACATTGGAAAGAAGGAAAGAAAAATCATAAGAAAAATCCTAGGCCCCAAACAAATAAATAGCACAACATACCGACTTCGAGAAAACCAAGAAATCAAACAATACACAGATATACATAGCGATATGAGAAAAAGAAGACTTAAGTTTTACGGACACATAAAACGGATGAATCCGAGTAGGCTAACTAGACAAATAGTCGAATTTTATGAAAATAGGAGTAGAGCTAAAGTAGAAATAATTAAATGGATTGCTGCAATTAAAGAGGACCTAAGATCAGCAAATATTACACAAAGTGAAATTCAGGATAGAGGCTGTTTCAGATACAAGGTTAACGTTTGGAAGGTTAGCCAGAGAGAAAAATGTAGGAAGACTGGAACAACTTGGTCTGACGAAAGGAAAAAAGCTCATAGCGAAAGAATGAAATTTGTATGGGCGCAAAGGAAGGCTAACAACAACAAACGCCTCTAATTGTACTTCGCGTGGTCCACCAGGGCCCATACGTGAATAATAATAATAATAATAATAATAATAATAATATATATATATATATATATATATATATATATATATATATATATATATATATATATATATATATATATATATATATATATATATATTTAGGGAGACGTCCGCAGGTTGGGTTAGGTTAGGTTAGGTAGTTTGGGATAGTTATAGAATTGCACAAAAGGGTTCAAAAAGTCAAATAATAACGCAAGATTTTCAACATTTATAGACGATTTACTTATTTAAAAGGCCACGAATAACAGAATAAAGAAAATCAAATATGTATCCCAGTCATATTTACATACATCATATGAAATGGTCACTGGTACTTGTTACATTCAACGGAAGTGTCGCTAGTTAATTTGGCTGCCCAATTTCTTGTGCAAATCATACCAAATTTACTGGACAACTGGTTTGGCAGTCTTCGCACTTGTTTGGCTTCGTCATTTCGTAGATGTTTCTTGTGTTTATTGTCGTCGCTTCTTTGCACGTCTTCCTTTTTCTTTCGCATTTCTTTGAGTACGGTAACATTTTCTGGTGAAGTGAGAATGGTGCTCTTCAAAGGTGTTGCTGATCTAACTGGTCCACCTCTAGACAAAACTGAGGTAAGACTTGACGAACGTGACAATGATTATTATGTTATACTTGATGTTGATGCCTCTTCACTTTCATGTACAGCAACGTCCATTAAAATGTTGCGCCCCTGCTCCTAAAAGATATACGTGCCTCACCTGTCCCAACTTACGTCCATCGTGGCCATTTTGAAATGACATGATTTTTTTCCCCTAGGCAAGATATGTTACAAATTAATTCAGGACTATAAAGAGACAAAAAAGTATGGTACAAATGTTATATCCACCTTTCGTCTACCGATGAAAAAATGCACTTTTCTCAGTTCCGAATTTTTTTTTTGCAAATTTATTGGCTTGTTTCGGTTCATACACAAGGAACACGATGTAGAAGATTTTTGTGCTTTGGTGATGGTGCAGATCACCTTTGGTCCTTTAGTTGAGAGGAAATAGCTGATTTAACAAATTATATTTCTACGGCTAAACCGATGAATTCAGGGTATTAAAAGATCAAACAATCATCAACGTGGAATATTTTTTTGTGGAAAATTTGTGCATTTTATCCAAAAAATCGTAAATTAATTTATACACGCTTTATTTAATATTTTTTTATAACCACCAAAAAGTTGTTTTCCATTTTCAACACGTACTGTGGACTTTAATTTATTCTTTATGATGCATTATTACCATTTTGGCTTGCGGCAATTTATTTCCATTAAAATAGTAAAAAATTCAGGACGCCAGAGTGAAATATTTTGAGGCCTGTAATTAACGTAAAATTTATAAAGCCTACAAATTAAATAATAAAATGATCGTTTGAATAGGGTTTTAGTTTTTCTACTCTGTCTCGTGTGTTTTTATTCAGAAAAGTGTAACCGAAATGAGATTCCAGATGCAAAATACTACGCATCTACATAGAACGCTGTTTTGGAGAAGGCGTCGTCGTCTTTTGGTCGCTTGAAAAAATTTTTATCTACAAGTGTACCCTCACGGTGTAAACGGTTGACCATGTGTGTGTTTAATAATACTTTTATATGTATATACAAATTTATGAATTAGAAATTAATAGTATTAATGGAGTAGACAGAAAAAACATTGCGTGTTTATATATAATTCATATTTTACAAAAGAAAATATCATAAATCTCTAATTACTAACAAATAATAGGCGAGGGAAGCTTGAAAATGCGAGTTCATATATAAAAGTATATAATATCAAAGATAAATGCTTTATAAATAAAAAGCCGCATATTTTTTTACTCTTAGAGTGGGTTAAATATTGTAAAATGAATTTTCGTAGACAACTTTAAGCAAAATCAAATTTGAATAAATTATGAATTTTGTGATTGTAAATATATATATGAGCATTTTTGTTGGTTGATGACTGGAGACGAGCCCCACCCATCCCTTCAACTGGAGGGCATATATTTCGTCTCTTGATGTTTAGACTCTTCAAGGTACCTTACTGGACTGGTACCTTATTGGACGCAGTCCAAAGAAATCTGACATTGCATATATATATATATATATATATATATATATATATATATATATATATATATATATATATATATATATATAATATATATATATATATATATATATATATATATATATATATATATATATATATATATAAATATATATATATATATATATATATATATATATATATATATATATATATATATATATATATATATATATATATATATATATATATATATATATATATATATATATATATATATATATATATATATATATATATATATATATATATATATATATATATATATATATATATATATATATATATATATATATATATATATATCGAAGTACAGTTAGAGGCGTTTGTTGTTTCACTTGCGCCTATACTAATTTCATTCTTTCACTCTGAGCTTTTTTTCCTTTCGTCAGACCAAGTTGTACCAGTCTTCCTACATTTTTGTCTCTGGCCAACCTTTTATGCGTGTCTGAAACAGTCTCTATCCTGAATTTCACTTTTTGTAATATTTGCTGATCTCAGGTCCTCTTTAATTGCAGCAAACCATTTAATTATTTCTACTTTAATTCTACTCATATTTTCATAAAATTCGACTATTTGTCTAGTTAGCCTACTCGGATTCCGTTTTATGTGTCCGTAAAACTTAAGTCTTCTTTTTTTTCATATCGCTATGTATATCTGTGTATTGTTTGTTTGGGGCCTAGGATTTTTCTTATGATTCTTTTCTTCTTTTTAATGTCCTCGATGTCTCTCTTTCTATTCAAAATGAGCATTTCTGTCCCATATAGACATTCTGGCTTAATAACTGTTGAAATGTCTCAGTTGTGTGTTTTTAGATAGGCATTTTTTGTAGTAATTATTTTGTGTAAGTCTCAATGCCGTTTCCATTTTTTGACATCTACCCTTATTGGCCGCTTTTTCCGACCCATTTTCCATGATTATTTCACCCAAATATTTGAATTGAGAGACTCGTCTGATGTTACCATATTTTGTTTTTAGAAATGGTGTTCTTAGTCTGTTGAAGGTCATGTATTGTGTCTTTTCAAAGGAAATTTGGAGTCCTCCTTTTCTGCTATTTCTTCTAGGATTTCAATCTGTTTTTGTGCTTTATCTTGAGCCAAAATTGCTAGATCATCAGCAAACGGGCCGACTTTTTTTTCACTCCACTCCTGTATTACTTTTTCTAGATAACAGTTAAATAAGAATGGCGAGGGACCATCCTCTTGTCTCATTCCAGTTTTAATTTCGAAGGGCTCTGAGATGTCTTCCATGAATTTAACTTTTGACCTTGTGTTAGTTAATGTTGCTTTAATATTTGCCAGCGTTTTCAGGTCTAGTCCTTGTTCTTTCAAGATTTAGAATAAAGATTTGCGGTATCATATGCTTTTTTGAAATCTACAAATGTACAAACGAAATTGTTATTGTACAGTTCTTGATACCTTAGGATCAATTTTAGATTCAGGATCTGTTCAGGTTAGGATTATGCCCGGTCGAAAACCTGCTTGATATTCACTAATTTTAGGTTCTAACTGTCTATTTAGTAGACATTGAGATAGAATCTTGTAACAAACTGGGAAAAGAGATATCCCTCTGTAGTTGTTTACATCCGTTCTATCTCCTTTCTTGTGTAGTGGATAGATTAGAGCATCTTTCAGATCATCCGGAATCCGTTCGGTTCGCCAAAATTCTTGTAGAATTTTGGTTATTTCCTTGATTGTACCTGGACCAGCGGATTTCAAAAGTTAATATATATATATATATATATATATATATATATATATATATATATATATATATATATATATATATATATATATATATATATATATATATATATATATATATATATATATATATATATATATATATATATATATATATATATATATATATATATATATATATATTCCAGCTGGCCGGCGTTGATAAGGTAAAAAGAGACCTTTTATTTTCATTATTTTGGCTATATCACTTGGTTTTTTTTTTCAATAATTAATATTAAATTTTCCTTTATTGTGATTCATGACGTTGTATGCTGAAGATTTTTTCCGAGTGTGCATCTGATGGCGCATTTCCCTTTGTGAAAACTTTCTTTTAACTACTGAGAAGTACTTAGGTTTTCACGATGTTTTAAGGAGATCGTACTCGTAATGTCCGAGTGTTCAAGTTACAAGCTCGAAAAAGGCCCATTTCGTCTTCAAATGATGACGTTTTTTTATCAACTTTTGATAAAATGTGATCAACAGCACAGCATATTTCTTCTGTAATTGTCCTTCCCCTTTCTCAAATAGTTTATGAAGATAATATCTTAGAATGCCATCGAGGTTTACATGTGTTATATGTAAATTCTATTACATCTAATGTATTACAGATTGACTCTTTATCAATATTAATTGCTATTGTTCTTTCTTTCTTTTGAATAACACTTGTTTGAGTCGAAAACGTCCGGCGGCATTATAAAAACCAGATAGTCCTCGCAAAATAACAAAAACAAATCGCAAAAAGAAAGAAATTTGGCATTAATTGTGTTCATGTTATCGTTTTTATCACATCTACGACGCACGTGCCTGTTACTAATTGCGCTATTTAGATCTCTTCTCTTTGTCCATTTCCGGTCAAATCTGGAACAAAGCACTTATTATTTCCAGTAATCCGCAATACGGGTCATCTGGAAGTTATATCTGCAGTGTTTAAAATCGAGGAAGGAATTGTCAGAGTTATACCAATAAACATTTTATGCTTTGTCGCATTTCTGGATAATATCTCCTTTTAGAAAAAAAAATAGAAATATACCGCGATACGGAAGAAAAAAACCGTTTTATGTTTTATAAATCTAACATGTGATCTCCGTAAATGCTCTTCCAATGTTAACTGCACATGTGACCACATCGGACTGTCCAGTTCTGAATTTCACCTCCGCAATATTTTATGGGGGTTAATGTACTTACTCTTCAAATAACCTCATCTTTTATTGATATTAAGTTTTTCTTTTACTCGTTTACGTAATCATCATGCTATTACAACTCTTACTGGTACCAAATAAAACTAGAAAACTAATACACAGTAGTTCCTTCATGGGTCTGTATGCATGCCTATAGGCGATTGGATATGCTTTCGATTAAATGATCAATTTGAGCTTGTGGAGGAATTGGTGACGATAACTCCCATTCTCTGCACCTTTTAATGTCGCAAGCATGTTCAATGATATTCATGTCAGGGGAATTTGCTGGCCACCCTAACTTGGTTATTACCTCCTCGTCAAAAACATTTTGTACTACTGCTCTTCGTTAAGGATGTGCGCTGGCACCCATGAAAACAAATCCGTTGGTCATTGCGTTCCTCGATGTACACAGGACCGGTGACTCTTCTCTCCAGGACCACCACCAATACCACCGACCAATACCACCTTAAAACATCTGGCTTCCACCTTTAAATGGATACGTGGTTGAGCTGTTTCTAGTCGGGCTTGTCAACCTGGAGCTCTCCAAACTAATGTTTCATCGGAGAACATCATGGTATTCCAGTTAGGATTATGATCCACCATTTCTCGAGTCCACTGCAATCTTACATTTCTTTTTGTTGGAGGGTTAGTTTGGGAATACGTAAAGGTCCCTGCGATGCAAACTTACCGCTTTCAGTCTGCGTGTTATTGTTTGTTGTGAAGCATAAGCCTAACAAGCTCCCTTGATATATCACTTGTAGATTCCAGACGATTTCTTCGAACTATCATTTATATCTGCCAGTTTTGTGCAGCTGTTGTACGTCGTTTTCTATCAATTCTGTGTCGATCCTTCACATTCTTTGTCTCTTGGAATTATTTATAAATTTTCGATACAACACTTTGGGAAACACCTACAATTCCCGCGATATCACTTTGATTAAAGCCCCGTTGTAACAAAGCCATTACTGTTGATCTGTTAAAATTATATATTATGTTTCTAGATATTTTTAAACGGGTTGATTGAAAATTGGAAAAGGACTGAGATGATGTGTAAATACCAGTATCAACGGAATGGGTGAAAATCGAAAAACCTGTGAACCAGCAGAACAATTCTTTCTTAATTTTCATTTAAAAACGGTCCAAAAAAAAACCCATTACAATTTTTAGAGTATCATAAGCATAGATATCCAATCTGTAAATATTCCAAACTTTTATATATATATATATATATATATATATATATATATATATATATATATATATATATATATATATATATATATATATATATGAGACCATTGATTTAATGAAGAAACGGCGAGCAATGAGAAATGCAGGTAGTCCTTTTGGCAGGGTCGAGTACACTGAGCTCTGCAAAACTATAAGAAAACGTATCAGAGAGGACACGCGCCGATTCAATATGCAGCTAGTGCAAAAAACCCTGGAAGAAAACAAAGGAATTAACAAAGCTAAACAGAAGTTGAGAAACAAAAGAACGCAAATATATGCTTTAAAGCGTGAGGATGGCACAGTGTGCAGGACGCGTACCCAAATGTTAGAGATTGTCAGAAGGTTTTATTCCCAGTTATATGAAGATCAGAGCCAGTCAGGGACAGCAATACCCACGGAAGAACAATATATAATACCAGATATCCTAGTGGAGGAAGTAACAAATGCTATAGAATTGATGAAGAACGGCAAGGCTGCAGGAAAGGATAGTGTAACTGTCGAAATGCTAAAAGCTGGTGGTCGGACGTTACATAAAACACTGGCAAAATTATACTCAAAATGCCTCAAAGAACAAAAAGTACCTGACTTATGGAAAAATGCAGAAGTGATCCTTTTACATAAAAAAGGAGCACAGGAAGATTTAAAGAACTACCGTCCAATAAGCCTCCTATCAGTGATGTACAAAGTTTTCACTAAGATAATTTCTAAAAGAATATTAAAAAAACTGAATGACGCACAACCAAGAGAACAAGCAGGGTTCAGAAGTGGATTCAGTACAATGGATCACATCCAGGTTGTACAGCAGGTCATAGAAAGGCACAACGAATACACCATGCAACTGTGCTTGGCTTTTATCGACTACGAAAAAGCATTTGATTCCATCTCAAAGCATGCGATAATGGATGCACTGCTTAGCCAAGGTGTGGAGTATGTAAACCTATTAGAATCGATATATGATGGAGCTACAGCCACAATTCACCTTGATGATCTTGAAGTGGGAATTAATATAGAACGAGGTGTACGGCAGGGTGACGCAATATCGCCTATTCTTTTCTCGGCTGGCCTTGAAGAAGTATTCCGTAAACTGGATTGGGAACAGAATGGGGTAAAGATCAATGGTGCAAACTTAAACCATCTTAGATTTGCAGATGATATTATTCTCATTTCACAAGACCCAGAGGAGCTGCAAAGACGCATACAAGAACTGCAAAGGGCTGGCGAACCATTTGGCTTGAAAATAAACCTGAAAAAGAGTCAGGTTATGTTCAATAACTTCGCTCAGGACAGAAGAATTTCAGTTTTAGGAAGGGATTTAGAGATTGTGGACAGCTTTGTATATCTTGGGCAGAGGATTTCCATGGAGGGGAATACCGCCCGGGAGGTGGAACGGCGTGTTAAATGTGGCTGGCAGGCATTTGGTAGGGCTCAACATAGTGTTTAAGAGCAGACTCCCACTTTGCCTGAAAAGAAAAGTTTTCGATCAGTGCGTTCTACCCGTTATGACATACGGAAGTGAAACCTGGACACTCACATCGCAATCAATTCAAAAACTTCGGGTGGCACAGAGGGGAATGGAAAGATGTATGCTTGGCATTACAAGACGAGACAGAAAGTCCTGCGCATGGATCAGGGAACAAACAAAAGTCTGTGACATCATTGGAAGAGTAAAACAGTTGAAATGGAGATGGGCAGGCCATATAGCGAGGCGATGGGACGACAGATGGACCAAGGCAATCCTGGAGTGGATACCGCTTGATCGCAAACGTCCGCGAAGAAGACCGAAAGCACGATGGACTGATGACATCGTTAAGTATATTGGACCCGAGTGGCAGAGGAAAGCCCAGGACCGTGAAGGTTGGAAGCATGCTGAAGAGGCCTTCATCCTGCAGTGGATCGATACGGGCTGATGATGATGATGATATATATATATATATATATATATATATATACACATATCGAATTGCTAGTTTTAGACAGAAACGCATTTCCAAATATGTTATCAAAAGAACAAAAATCATGAAGATAGCGGACAACATTCCTTAGATGTACCAGAGAAAAATACAGCAGTTTGGAAATTTTAAATATCAAGGTTAAATTGAAATAATTAAATATTCGAGATAAATATATTTGTAGGAATGAAGGAATGTTCCTTATCAGTCTGTTAACATTTTTTAGTAAAGACAAAATTCACCTTCGATAGTATTCTTTCTACTTTATTTTATGGTTTCATTTTATATTTTTGATGTTGATGTTTTGATGAATCATATTCAATGACCTTGCATATTTATAATTTACGAGTTTGATATAGAGATAATCTATTTTCTGTAACTGTCTTTTAATACTGTATTGTATCTGGAATACCGGGCAGATGATGTTTCAGTTTTTTGAATTTTATACCAGGTGTCCTTAAAACGATTTGGGTGTTTCAAGTTTTTGGTAAACATGATTTTACTATTACATTGCTGTTTTTTTTATCTGGTTTCTTAAATTTTTTTGAATCATGATCGCTGACGAAAGATTTAAAGTTAATAATTTATTAGATAATAAGCTGGACTATTAGAAAAAATTCGTTCGGTTTTTATTTCGTCGATTTTTCGATGGATTCTTCGATTTTGAATTCGAAAAATGTTTTTTAGTTTCTTAGAGCAAGTTTCAGACTCGTCCCAGTCTTGTAATCTTTCAGACATAGAACTTTTTGGTTCAGCTGTAGAATTTTTCATTGCTGATGCCTTTGTGTGATACTGTAGGTTCATTAAGGAATTTTCTTCTTTTGTTAGGCCCTTGAACGACCTTCTTAAGGGTATGAAGATATAACAAGCCATAGAATGGAATGAAAGGGCGGAAACTGCGTTTTTACCCATCAAGCAGAAACTTATAAGTGCACCAAGATTGGTGCACTTATGCACTTATAAGTGCACCAAGATTGGTGCACTTACTTTTTTAAATTCAAATTAGAATATCTATTAGAAGAATCTTGAAAATAGAAATACTTCAAAATATGATCAACATACTATATTGACTTTAAAAGTTTGTAATGATGTAATAAAAATATAATACTGATGGTGGCTGGACGGTGGTCCTGGTTCTTATATGTTCAGGCGTGCTGACTTGGCATCTGGACCGTGTGGGGACAGATCATCATGGGAAACTGCGTTGTTGTAGGGTTCTGCTGATGCTGCAACCTTGGACTAGTTTACTGCAACCATGGGAAATGACGTAGGAGAGCGATTCCTTTGACGTGGCTTTAACCTTGGCTTGTTTATGGCACTGAGGATATGTGTGTTGAACTGCTGATATTGCGTTTATGATACATTGTATGATTTTAACTATGTAAATAAAATCTACAGTGATTGAGTTGATATATAATAATAATAATAATAATAAATGTCTTTATTACTCAATCATATGTTAAAGGATAGGGCGAAGTCTAGCTCAACGAGCCACTCATACTCAATCCGTATCCAAAAACCAATTACAATACATAATACTGACTTACATAATGTATATAAACATAAACTAATATTCTGTAGGCAAAAAATACAAATAATAACAACCTATATACGAAACTAAAACATAGAAACAAACAAGTAATAACAAATAACAAATAACAAGGAAAATAACTAAAAAGATTCATCAATGAAAAAAAAAGAAATGAAGATAATCATAAATAACATACAAGGCTATATATATATACATATATATATATATATATATATATATATATATATATATATATATATATATATATATATATATGTATATATATATATATATATATATATATATATATATATATATATATATATATATATATATATATATATATATGTATATATATATATATATATATATATATATATATATATATATATATATAATATATATATATATATATATATATATATATATATATATATATATATATATATATATATATATATATATATATATATATATATATATATATATATATATATATATATATATATATATATATATTCGGGTCCAATATACTTAATAATGTTACCAGTCCATCGTATTTTTGGTCTTCTCCGTGGACGTTTGCGATCAAGCGGTATCCAGTCCAGGACCGCCCTGGTCTATGTTTCGTCCCATCGCCTCGCTACATGGCCTGCCCACTTCCATTTCTATTGCTTTATCTTCCAATGATGTCACTCACTTTCGTTTGTTTTCTGATCCATGTGCAGATCTTTCTATCCCATCTAGTAATGCCAATCATACATCTTTCCATTCTACTCTGTTCTGCTCGAAGTTTTTGAACTGACTATAATGTAAGTGTTCAGGTCTCACTTCTGTATGTCATAACGGGCAGGACACACTGATCAAAAACTTTTCTTTTCACAGTCAAAGTGGTAGTTTGCTCTTAAACACCATGTTGAGCCTGCCAAATGCCTGCCAATACGCTCTTGTGGGGCGAGTGGCGCACCGGAAATTTTATATTGAAACTCGCTTTTTTTCTCTACCGCATTTTGAATTACGAATAATAGCTTGAAACGTATACTTGAATTTTGTTAATACTGCGGTCCCATTATGATTTACCATTGATTTACTGCAAGCTTTTCCATATTTGCAACTGACAAGAGACGAAGAGAAGTCGCTTTACTTCAGGACAACTTGAGTTGGGCTGGGAGATTTTATCGCACCCTCTGTACATTCGGTCATTTGGCCCCTTCGGATTGTCATCTCTTTCGGTCCCTGCATCACGTAGTTGATCAGATTTCTTGAGGAAGTGAAAAAACGCCCGACTAACTTTATCAAATGAAAACTGTCAAGTTTTTTTTCGATCTGTGAATCGACAGTTACCTGAAAGGTGGCAAAAGCTTATGGCAAATAGAGGAGATTACTTGGAAAATTAAGTTTGTGTTACTTTTGTTCACAAATAAATGTTAGGGCGAGAATTATAGTAAACTGAGAACATATAAATATTTGTTTCTTTCCCAGTATCATAAATCTAAAACTATATTTTATGATACAAAATATAATAAACGTACGTACATGCTTTAAATTTCAGCGGGAACGAACAAGAAATATTCTACGTTTATACGGAAGTGCAGAATAAGTTCCGGGACGGAAGAACTCCTAACTGAAAAGTTACTATAATTAATTATTACTTGCCATACAACTGCTTCCTGTCTCTCGTAATATATCATGCTCACGGAGGAATTCGTGACAGGTACTTCGTATTAAGATAATTAGACGACTGAAATATCTCGACTTGGAATTAATGATGTTCAGGTTGGAAAACTGCAACATCTTTCTGCAATTCTTTATATATTTATTGTGAATTTGACATTTAAAAGTTTTCTGTAGGAGAGATCCATATGATCAAAATTATTTGCGCTTTCAACAGGAACATTTTACCAGCCTTTACAGACGTGCAGACCGAAACAGAAATCAAGACTGAATCATTGCAATAGAAACCTTACTGAATATAATACAGGAACAATTGAAACGTTACCTGGTCCCACAAATTCTTTAGGAAAAATATGGTTTTGCCTCAGTTTGGTCAGTCTTTGTTATTTTTTGATTTCTAGAAAACCTAAAAACGTATTCTTCAGTAAAGAGGAGGAGAGAGAGGAGAATAACAATGATTTCATCAGAGTCGATGAAATGTTCACTAATTTCAAAGGAAGAGGACTTCGTCCAGGATACGACCATAAAATAAAGAGTGTCGACTTTTTGTTCCTCCAATTATCCTTCTGATTATTATACGTTCTCATCTTAACAGTTTTTCTTCTTTCTTGTTTAGTACCCATGTTCTCATATCCATACAATGCAGTTGGACTCAATACTGTCTTATACAATCTTCATTTGGTATTTCTGGATATGAATTTCGATCCTATTAGATGGTTTAAGGCTCCTGCACATCTGTTAGCTTTGATCAATTTTAGGTCTATCTCCTCCTCTTCTTCACATTTGTTTGTTATGCTTACGCCTAAGTAGAGAAATTCTTCCACGGTTTCAAAAATCCTTACTCGTAGTTCTGTATCCACTTTCACTTTCGAGAATTATTATTAGGTTGCTCCTTTAATTGATTTTTAAACCAAACTTGTATGCTGCCTCCACTAGCCTTTTTGTCACTTCTTTCAATTCTTTCTCACTTCTCGCAATTATTGTTATATCGTTCGCATAACCCACTATTCGATGGCTTATGTAAAGAATGTTGGCTTCTATAAAGCTGACCCTTCCTAATAATCATCTCCAAACCCATGTTGAATAATAGTGTTGATAGTGGATCGCCTTTCACGAAGAGTTGATAAAAAAGTTCTTATTTGTAGACGACATGAGCCCTTTTACGTTTTTAAAAAAACGTATATAGGTGTTCAATCGCAAGGTAATGGCGGCCTATTGTGGTCACCAAAACGGGAGACGACACGACCAGAAAAAGACACGTGCAAGACTCAATGTTTCACGGGCGGTACACGGCAAGTGATACCATTCTGCTGGAATCACATGCCTTCAAGAATAATATTTTCCAATTGAGGGACAAATAACTAGGTTATCATGTCACTATAACGTACGCTGTTTACCGTTAATACATTACTTGCCTCATTTTCAAAGTAAAATGGTCCAGTGATTCCTTCAGACCATAATTGCACGCCAAATAGTGACACGTTGGGGATGCCTTTGTTTTTCGTGAATCGTTCGTGGATTTTCTGAGCCCTATTAGCGAAACCATCGAGGGGAAAATGGGTCATGGGTCTCGTCGCTAAAGATGATTTTGTCCACAAAATCAGCATTCAATTCTTGTTGTCCAATGATCCAAGTTGTTGAGTTCTTTAGTGAGAATATGATAAAAATAAATCTTTAGTGAGAATATGGTGCAGACTGATTGTTGAAATGTCCAATTCTTGTACAGAATCACGAATTGAGGACCCTGGACTCTCGGTCACACTCTCACGAACTGCTGTGATGTATTGTTCTGAAGGACCACTACGAGTTGGTGTCGCGTGTTTCACATCAATAATCGAACTAGTACTTTTGAATTTTTCGATTATTTTTTTTCACAGTTGATAAATTTGGACAGTATTTCTAGCAAAAAACGGATGCAATTTACGAATCGTAGCAACGAAATTTTCCCCACATTGATAGTAATGTTTAACAATAAGGGCGCATTGCTGTTTCGTGTGGCGCTCCATGTTTATTAACTCCTATATGTCTATTATCGATCTACCACAATTCTTGACCTATCGAATCATGACAACCAAGATGGCGAGCAATTCAAATATTGCGCTATTGCGCATTCTGCAAAGTCCTTAAGTAACACATCCAACCAAAGTTTCAATACCAGGAGAATTTAATGTGCATTTGCACAAAAGGCTTCTTCCAACAATTCAAATATTTATAACCATACCTACCTTCTTTTGACACGTTATTCACCAAGTAGATACATTGATCAACTTAAGATCCTCACCAGTACAGTTGCAAAAATAATGAAAACAGTAGAAAACACAGACTACGAATCATTGCTCCCCACAGAGTGTAAGTAGGATCACGATGCCTGATAAGGCATTACTGGGAGGGGAGGGAAATTGTGAAGATTGACATTGTCTTGTTGGATATCAACTTCTCCAATACATCCCATATCGATTCTTCTACAGTATTAGTTTGTACATTTACCATTTTTTCTTTTCTTTTGTTTGTAACTATGTATTTTTAATGTAAAGACAAATCAACTTTCTGACAAAGTTGTGTTGTGTAGAAATCCTTTTAAATATTTACAAAATGTGTGTTTGAGTTTATTCATGAATGTATGTTTGAGTTTATTCATGAATGTATGTTTGAAGTGTATTGTTGTTTACGCTTTTTTTTTTGTTTAAACTTATATCAGTTACTGGTTTGTGAATCATAGTGTGAATTATTGATCTTTTAGCCCGTAGAATTAACTGTAGATTTAGCAATCAAAATGTAAGAATTGTTGGATTCAGTATATCGTCATCTTGTTTGAATGCTACAGAAAAGACCTTTTCTATTGTAGACCTTTTCTATTGTTTTATTGGTTGTTTCAAGAAGTTTTGGTTGAGAAGAAGCGCCTAAAATTAAAAAAAAAATCATTAGCTTTAATGTCAGTATGGACTATTGTAATATGTTTATGTTATTAGTACCGCCTTATAGCTTCTTTCTTCTTCTTCTTCTTAGAAGAAGAAAACAAGAAACGAAATATGAGTGCTATTTTCAAACATGTAAATAAGTGCAAAATAAAGAAAGCAACAGTAGTAATTGAAAATGAGATATGGGAAAAACATTTCAAAGAAATGTATGATGAAAAAAACCATGAAGAGGTGACGGGGGGAACAGAACTGGAGAAGGATCTGACAGAAAATGACACGGTAAGAGAACCCGAGTACGTGGAAGTTGCTTAAGCGATTAAAAAACTCAAAAATAAAAGAGCTGCGGGATGTGATGAAATGTGCGCAGAACTAATTAAACATGGAGGGGAAGAACTACATCAAAGAATCTACCAACTTATTTTACGGATATGGCGCGAAGAACACATACCTGATGAATGGAAAACAGGCATTATAATACCGATACCAAAAAAGGGTGACTTGACATAATGCAAAAACTGTGTAATTCCTCTACATTGCTGAATGCGGCATACAAGTACTTACAAACATAATAAAAGAACGACTGGAGATATACACAGAAAATCGTATAGGAAATTATCAATGCGGCTTCAGAAAAGGAAGATCGACAGCAGATGCCATACATATACTAAAACAAATCACGGAGAAGATATATGAACATAATATGGTAGCACATATAGTTTTTGTGGATTTTAAGCAGGCGTTCGATAAAATCAACAGAGAACAACTCATGGAAGACTTAAAAAGAATCGAAGTTCCAAGAAAGATTAGAAGATTGATAGGTATGATCCTGAATGAGTCTGAAGCAAGAATATATACAGAACAAGGAATGACAAATAACATAAAAATCAAAAAAGGGGTTAGACAGGGAGATGCGTTATCGGCACTATTATTCATAATATCATTGGATAGCATAATACAGAGAATTGAAAATATAGGAACATTAAATAAACATCTTGTACAGATAGTGGCATATGCGGATGATGTTGCAATAATTGCTAGAGAGCAGAGAGAGCTAAAGCGCGTAATAGAAATAATTGACCGCGAGTCTAAGAAAAAAGGGCTGGAATTAAGTGAGCAAAAAACACAGTATATGTACTGCAGCAGAAATGAAAGAATACTGAGAAATTTGGAGTGCGGAAACCATAAATTTGAAGAATTAAAAACATTTAAATCTGGGAGTCATAATAGATAGAAGGAATGAGGGACTTCATATAGAAGAGAAGATACATAAAGGATATAGAGCATTCCATAGCAACAAGAAATTACTGAAAGACAGGAGATTGAGCACAAGGAATAAATTAGGAATATACAAAACAATAATAAGATCAATAGTAACATATGCCGCAGAAACTGTAACACTCACAGCAAAAGAGGAAGACAAACTACAGAGTACAGAAATCTGATGAACTTTGAAATGGACAAATTGTTGGGAAGGGAAAACATAGTGAGAGCAATTAAAGCACAAAGAATAAGATGGTATGGACACGTAATGAGAAGAGGCATGTATACGCCAATAAGAGAGATAACAATATGGAAACCAGCACAGAGCAGACTGAGAGGGAGACCCAGGGTCACATGGAGACAGCAGGTGGAGGAAAATATAAAAACAGTAAACGCAAAGGGATGGAGAGGACAGATCGCAGACAGGAGGAGATGGAGGAAAATAGTCGAAGAGGCGAAAACTTACCAACTACTATGAGAAGGGCAACAAGAAGAAATGTGGACTGATCCATCACACTAAAAGGATTTGAAGAGTTCCTTAGAAAGGAACAGCCACAATTTCAAATATGAAATGTATTAGCTTATAATAAATATAGCTTCTTTCAATTAAAGTTTGTGTCAAATGAAGCAATTATTAAGGGTATATGATCATCAAGCTCAAAAATTGTTTCATCTTACTTTGTATAAACTTTATTTTCACTTCAAAATTAATATTACAATACATTTTAATGAATGGTAAGATTTAAGGTCTGTAGTATGAGTCCCTGTGAAACTAGTCTTACTGTAAAGCGTCGAACTAGACTTCGCTCAGAGAAAACATAGTCGTTAAATAGTCCTTTGTAGGGCTGACTCTGAGCCTTAGACAATGGAAAATTATTGCAGACTAGATCTTTAGGTGATGCTGCTGCCAAAAACAGCAAAATGACCTGAAAACAAGATATACACCTATAAAAAATCCGCCTAGTGCAGGAGCTTAACCCGCACGATTTTGTAAATATTGCACAGAATATAGGCACAGACCAGTAGAAAACGCAAATGTTGAGCGTTATATATAACTATCACTTACCTCAATTAGGAACTGCTAAGATCTATTGGTTTCACCAGGATGCTGCTATAATCCATTCTGCAAGAGCTGCAATGCTTGATAACTATCACTTACCTCAGTTAGGAACTGCTAAGGTCTATTGGTTTCACCAGGATGCTGCTATAATCCATTCTGCAAGAGCTACAATGCTTGATAACTATCGCTTACCTCAATTAGGAACTGCTAAGGTCTATTGGTTTCACCAGGATGCTGCTATAATCCATTCTGCAAGAGCTACAATGCTTGATAACTATCACTTACCTCAATTAGGAACTGCTAAGGTCTATTGGTTTCACCAGGATGCTGCTATAATCCATTCTGCAAGAGCTGCAATAGCGCTTTGGAAAGAACGTTTTCATAATCGACTAATCTCCAAAACTGGCGATCTGAGATGGCCCCCAAAATCTCAGAATCTGATTGCCCCTCACTTCTTCCGTTGGGGGTATCTTAAAGGAAGAATTTATATTAATAAGCGTCAAATGCTAGATCAGCTCAGAAACAATACTTGGGAAGAAATATGTCAAGAAATACTAATTAAGGTGATGGAAGATGTAAAAAATAACATCAATTTGTCGACAAGGATATAGTTACCTTTTAAGGAAGTACGAGCGAATCTATGGAAAAAACGAGTTTCCAAATCTAAATTCGGTAATTTTGAGAAAGGATATGTAATTGTATTATGCTAAGAATTTAACAATTATTCACCGTGTAGTTTTCCAGAAAAATTATATTTTCAACCGTTCTTATTCACAGTCTCTTATGGTAGAATGAGTTCTGCAGAGAATTTTTCTATTTTTTCACTATTATCTTCCAACTTTATAGAATAAAAGACATCACATGATAAAGTTTAATATTTGCAGATTGTTATTATGTATGAATAATATCGGGCTACCGATAAAATTATTTAAATAATTCAATTTTTTTTTCAACTTTCGATTATTAATAACCAAACAGTAGACTTAGAGAGAGTTATAATCAAAAGAGGGATTACTATGTATGATATTTCTAAATGTTCTATATTGCAGCGTTAAAATTCTTTCGGTCTTCTTCGCGGACGTTTGTGATCAAGTGGTATCCACTCCAGGATTGCCTTGGTCCATCTGTCATCCCATCGCCTCGCTATATGGCCTGCCCATCTCCATTTCAATCGCTTTACTCTTCCAATGGTGTCACAGACTTTCGTTTGTTCCCTGAACCATGCGCAGGACTTTCTGTCTCGTCTTGTAATGCCAAGCACACATCTTTTAATTCCCCTCTGTACTACCCGAAGTTTTTGAATTGATTGGGATGTGAGTGTCCAGGTTTCACTTCCGTATATCATAACGGGTAGAACGCACTGATCGGAGACTTTTCTTTTCAACACAATGTTGAGCCTACCAAATGCCTGCCAGCCACATTTAACACGCCGTTCCACCTCCCGGGCGATATTCCCCTCCATTAAAATCCTCTGCCCAAGATATATAAAGCTGTCCACAATCTCCAAATTCCTTCATAAACCTGAAATTCTTCTGTTCTTAGCGAAGTTATTGAACATAACCTGACTCTTTTTCAGGTTTATTTTCAAACCAAATGGTTCGCCAGCCCTTTGCAGTTCTTATATGCGTTTTTGGAACTCCTCTGGGTCATGTGAAAGGAGAACTATATCATCTGCAAATCTAAGATGGTTTAAGTTTGCACCGTTGATTTTTACACCATCCTGTTCCCAATCCAGTTTACGGGATACTTCTTCTAGGTCAACCGAGAAAATAATAGACGATATTGCGTCACCCTGCCGTACATCTCCTTTTACATTAATTCCCACTTCAAGATCATCAAGGTGAATTATCGCTGTAGCTCCATCATATATCGATCCTAATAGGTTTACATATGCTTTATCTACCCCTTGGCTAAGCAGTGCATCCATTATGGCATGCTTTGAGATGGAGTCAAATGCTTTTTCGTTGTCGATAAAAGCCAAGCACAGTGGCATAGTGTATTCGTTGTGCCTTTCTATGGCCTGCTGTACAACATGGATGTGATCCATTGTACTGAATCCACTTCTGAATCCTGTTTGTTCTTTTGGTGGTGTGTCATTCAGTTCTCTTAATGTTCTTTTAGATATTATGTTAGTGAAATGTGAAAAGTGTTTGTACATTACTGATAGGAGGCTTATTGGACGGTAGTTCTTTAAATCTTTCTGTGCTCCCTTTTTATGTAAAAGGATCACTTCTGCATTTTTCCATAAGTCAGGTACTTTTTGTTCTTTGAGGCATTTTGAATATAATTTTGCCAGTGTTTTATGTAACGTCCAACCACCAGCTTTTAGCATTTCGACAGTTACCCTGTCCTTTCATATATATATATATATATATATATATATATATATATATATATATATATATATATATATATATATATATAAATTATATATATATATATATATATATATATATATATATATATATATATATATATATATATATATATATATATTACAAAAATCTTTTATCCTTTCTCCATGTGGTGCCACCGATCGCCTTCGCCGAACTGTCAGCTATGCGACGTCACGTGTCTCTCGGAACCGGTTTCTAGCCTTTCAGCCGTCATCGGCTGAGCTCCAGACGAACGCAAGGAAAGCAGTTCGGAGAGACGATCGGGGCCAGACCGGATCAACTGGCCATTTTAATGACGGGTCGTGATCGGGTATAGTACCAGGTATGCCCACAAGGTAGCGTAACGGAACCGTGGAGGGAAATATTACAGAAATCTTTCACCCTTTTTCTACGTGGTGCCAATATATATATATATATATATATATATATATATATATATATATATATATATATATATATATATATATATATATATATATATATATATATGCGCTGTTGCCACATATTTTTTTGTCGATCATCGAGTTAATAATAACGAAGTCAACTTCTTTCGTTTTTATAGATAAATAATAATTTATTAATAATCATAAAGTTTGTTTTAGTATTATAAGTAAACATTGTGAATTTCTGTAACAATTTTAAGTTTTAGAAAAACAAAAAACCTTCAAACTTTCATCATTATTTTGACTCATAAGTATCGCTGAGTAACAGCTCGTCCCTTAAGGTTTAATTTTTCGAAAATAATTGGTTATAGATTTCAGAAACTGTTCCTTAAGTTTGATAATAAACATTTACTTTAGTTTTCTTACATTTTCTAAAATTTGTAACGAGGTACTTAGTTTTGGGTCACCCTGTGTAATAAAAATTTTAAAACTATGCTTTTACAGTTGTAATGTTACTTTATTTGTCGCAAATATATTAAAGTTATTTTACTTACTTTTTCACTTATTAATGCACCACTTTGTACAAAATGATAACAGGCAGTTTTTCATACTGTTACAAAACTGTTTTTTACTGCTTTAATGTTACAAAATTTAATTGTGTGTAATTTTTGCTTTAATTCAATTCAACATGTTAGACAAAAACCGGAGAAAAAAAAAAGAAAACAGAAAAAGGAAACTCTTATATAAAGCTCTTCTAAGCACCAGCCATGCTCCTAAAGCCATTAGGAGCGTTTAATTGAATGGAGTCTGTTTACTTAGAGAAATTCCCTTAACCGAACTCGACTCTTTCCCAAATCCGACGCTTTCTAAGCCAAAAGATAGTCCAGCAAAGATATCTCCACTATAAATAATTTTCTAGTTTCAAATCTGAAAGTTTTCCAGACTGATTACAAAAGAGAAAAAAAATAAGACCAAATGAAAAAGCTTGTAATAAATCAGCGACTTTCTTACTGTTGGCTCTTTATTTGAAATAGTAATAAAATTTGAATTTAGTTCTTTCTTCTAAGTTGAATTATTTATATTTGAATGTTCTATTATTTTATTTTTGTTTTTTCTGCAACAAAAACTTTTTTACAGAACTTAATTCTGTAACCAATTGGAAATACAATTTAAATTATTAGATATTTAACATAATTCTTGACCTTTTTTGAACATAGCCGATTACTCGGTGGAAATTAATTTTAAATAAAAGAACTTATGAACGTAAGGAGGCTTATTATATATATTTTTTCATCGCTGATTTGAGTATCATATTGGGGGATAGTAGCTATGAGTAACAGCATCAAATAATTAAAATAACAAAACTGTCCTTACTGAAGAGAAATTCCCTTAACCGAACTAGACTCTTTCCCAAATCCGACGCTTTCTAAGCCAAAAGATAGTCCAGCAAAGATATCTCCACTATAAATAATTTTCTAGTTTCAAATCTGAAAGTTTTCCAGACTGATTACAAAAGAGAAAAAAAATAAGACCAAATGAAAAAGCTTGTAATAAATCAGCGACTTTCTTACTGTTGGCTCTTTATTTGAAATAGTAATAAAATTTGAATTTAGTTCTTTCTTCTAAGTTGAATTATTTATATTTGAATGTTCTATTATTTTATTTTTGTTTTTTCTGCAACAAAAACTTTTTTACAGAACTTAATTCTGTAACCAATTGGAAATACAATTTAAATTATTAGATATTTAACATAATTCTTGACCTTTTTTGAACATAGCCGATTACTCGGTGGAAATTAATTTTAAATAAAAGAACTTATGAACGTAAGGAGACTTATTATATATATTTTTTCATCGCTGATTTGAGTATCATATTGGGGGATAGTAGCTATGAGTAACAGCATCAAATAATTAAAATAACAAAACTGTCCTTACTGAAGAGAAATTCCCTTAACCGAACTAGACTCTTTCCCAAATCCGACGCTTTCTAAGCCAAAAGATAGTCCAGCAAAGATATCTCCACTATAAATAATTTTCTAGTTTCAAATCTGAAAGTTTTCCAGACTGATTACAAAAGAGAAAAAAAATAAGACCAAATGAAAAAGCTTGTAATAAATCAGCGACTTTCTTACTGTTGGCTCTTTATTTGAAATAGTAATAAAATTTGAATTTAGTTCTTTCTTCTAAGTTGAATTATTTATATTTGAATGTTCTATTATTTTATTTTTGTTTTTTCTGCAACAAAAACTTTTTTACAGAACTTAATTCTGTAACCAATTGGAAATACAAGTTAGATTATTAGATATTTAACATAATTCTTGACCTTTTTTGAACATAGCCGATTACTCGGTGGAAATTAATTTTAAATAAAAGAACTTATGAACGTAAGGAGGCTTATTATATATATTTTTTCATCGCTGATTTGAGTATCATATTGGGGGATAGTAGCTATGAGTAACAGCATCAAATAATTAAAATAACAAAACTGTCCTTACTGAAGAGAAATTCCCTTAACCGAACTAGACTCTTTCCCAAATCCGACGCTTTCTAAGCCAAAAGATAGTCCAGCAAAGATATCTCCACTATAAATAATTTTCTAGTTTCAAATCTGAAAGTTTTCCAGACTGATTACAAAAGAGAAAAAAAATAAGACCAAATGAAAAAGCTTGTAATAAATCAGCGACTTTCTTACTGTTGGCTCTTTATTTGAAATAGTAATAAAATTTGAATTTAGTTCTTTCTTCTAAGTTGAATTATTTATATTTGAATGTTCTATTATTTTATTTTTGTTTTTTCTGCAACAAAAACTTTTTTACAGAACTTAATTCTGTAACCAATTGGAAATACAAGTTAGATTATTAGATATTTAACATAATTCTTGACCTTTTTTGAACATAGCCGATTACTCGGTGGAAATTAATTTTAAATAAAAGAACTTATGAACGTAAGGAGGCTTATTATATATATTTTTTCATCGCTGATTTGAGTATCATATTGGGGGATAGTAGCTATGAGTAACAGCATCAAATAATTAAAATAACAAAACTGTCCTTACTGAAGAGAAATTCCCTTAACCGAACTAGACTCTTTCCCAAATCCGACGCTTTCTAAGCCAAAAGATAGTCCAGCAAAGATATCTCCACTATAAATAATTTTCTAGTTTCAAATCTGAAAGTTTTCCAGACTGATTACAAAAGAGAAAAAAAATAAGACCAAATGAAAAAGCTTGTAATAAATCAGCGACTTTCTTACTGTTGGCTCTTTATTTGAAATAGTAATAAAATTTGAATTTAGTTCTTTCTTCTAAGTTGAATTATTTATATTTGAATGTTCTATTATTTTATTTTTGTTTTTTCTGCAACAAAAACTTTTTTACAGAACTTAATTCTGTAACCAATTGGAAATACAAGTTAGATTATTAGATATTTAACATAATTCTTGACCTTTTTTGAACATAGCCGATTACTCGGTGGAAATTAATTTTAAATAAAAGAACTTATGAACGTAAGGAGGCTTATTATATATATTTTTTCATCGCTGATTTGAGTATCATATTGGGGGATAGTAGCTATGAGTAACAACATCAAATAATTAAAATAACAAAACTGTCCTTACTGCAGCAAGATTTTTACATTCCAAATATACAACAGAACTACAGTCCAGGAACAACATAAATAAAGAATAAAGTTTCCAGATCCTTTGGCGGTCGAAAGAGGCATCCACAATCCACAAAGGAGAACCGCAAGTTCATCATTTTATATAAATGTTCCGGTATATTATCCCGGAGTATGAAAGGGACCGGGGCATTTCGGGGGCTTGACAAGGGCAAATGGGGATCGAGTGTTCACCCTCTTCTGAACTGAAAAAAAAACTTTATTTTGCCCGGAGAAGTTAATTACATAACATAAAAAAGTAGCAATATTTTTTCTGCTTTAGGGCGTGTAATCAAAAGAGCTTTTTAATGAAACACATGAGAGACGATTTATTGGGCTGAGAAACAAGTTCGTGTGTTTGATGAAATATAATTTATTCGTTATACGAGAGTCGATAAGAAGCTCTCGGTCTACATAGAGATGGCGCAAGTATGACTATGATATTGGTCAAGTACGATTTTTATATAAATATTTATATTTAATATTTCTTTTTTGCTTTCCTTTTCGATGATAAAAAAGTGGTCTGCTGAATTTAAAGATGGTCGATTAATACTTCGTTAAAAGCTTAAATGCTTCGTGGATGGGGAGTGCTACGCTTCACTACTGGATCAATTGAACGGTTCTGTTCAGTTTAACAGTCCACATATGGCTAAAAGAAGTGCTCTTCTGAACGTCTAGACGTGTTACTGCGGGTCTACTTCAGATTATCGTAGTGTATCTACTTTTCATCACCTGTCGCGATGCAAAAAATCTCGTTCGACATCTCTCGGTTTCAATTCATACGACACCCAATTTCCTTGCCTTTAAATCATTCCTAATACTTTTAAACGGTTGGCAACTGTTGTGAGATCAACTCCTAATGATTCTGTAAGTTCACTTTGCGTCGGACATGGGTCTTCATCGAGTAATGCATCCAATTCTTCGTCTTCAAACTTTTTCGGTGCGCCCGAGCGTTCTTTATCTTCAACATCAAAATCGTTATTTTTAAAACGTCTAAACCAATCTCTGCATGGAGTTTCCGACAGAGCATGGTCGACGTAAATCTCCACAGAATTCCATGAGCTTCAGCTGCAGATTTTTTTGAAAAATGTAATGCAGTAAAATTCACCGCAAATCCTCCTTTTTTTCGGCACGAAATTCGATGTTATTCTATTCGAATTTTTAACGCTATGAAAAAAAATCGTTGTTTACGCTTCGGCGGAATAACATAAAATTGCAATTTCATATATATATAATTGAAATTGATTGGTGTTAATGAAATACTATGCCAAACTTTTTTGGCAAATTCTACGTCACAAAATAACACAAAAACGTCATAAGAACATGGGTTCTGCAATCCTTCGTGTTCGAGATAGAGGAGGTTGAATATTTCAATTTTTTATTCTTTTTTAATTTATATCTTTCGTATAAAGAAAGTTATTGTAATCAAATTTAATACATATCATTAGCCTTTCGGTTGCCATAATCTTAGAGAATATCAAGTCCTACAAGCAGCCAGTGGCGGAGTTATGGGATTTTGCTACTGATTAATTTAAAAAATAATTAGTATTATCCTGTTCAAAATTAAACTTAAATGCTTTTTTCAACACAATATTATTTTTTACAAAAATTCTATAAAATTCTAAAAAGATATAAATTAAAAAAGAAAAAAAATTAAATCTTCAATCTCGAACACGAAGGATTTCCGGATAACAGATTTTTGTGTGTGTAGAATTTGCCAAAAAAGTTTGGTATTTCATTAATACCTTGCATATATATATATATATATATATATATATATATATATATATATATATATATATATATATATATATATATATATATATATATATATATATATATATATATATATACGATATGACCAGTTGACTTGGTCTTCTTCTGTTCGTTTCGATTCAGCTGTTTCCCTGCGTTGGGCTCGAGCCCAGCTGACGACGGCTGTGAGGCCAGAAACCGGTCCTGGGAGGTACTTGTCTCGATGTGGTGGCGGCGACTGATTTGAGACGAGCAGTGGTACGTGGAAGTACGGATGAAAAATTTCTGTTTTTCATATATATATATATATATATATATATATATATATATATATATATATATATATATATATATATATATAACCTTCACGGTTCTGGGCTTTCCTCTGCCACTCGGGTCCAATATACTTAACGATGTCATCAATCCATCGTGCTTTCGGTCTTCTTCGCGGACGTTTGCGATCAAGCGGTATCCACTCCAGGACTGCCTTGGTCCATCTGTCGTCCCATCGCCTCGCTATATGGCCTGCCCATCCCCATTTCAATTATTTTACTCTTCCAATGATGTCACAGACTTTTGTTTGTTCCCTGATCCACGCGCAGGACTTTCTGTCTCGTCTTGTAATGCCAAGCATACATCTTTCTATTCCCCTCTGTGCTACCCGAAGTTTTTGAATTGATTGTGATGTTAATGTCCAGGTTTCACTTCCGTATGTCATAACAGGTAGAACGCACTGATCGAAGACTTTTCTTTCCAGGCAAAGTGGGAGTCTGCTCTTAAACACTATGTTGAGCCTTCCAGCCACAATTCAATTAACACGTCGTTCTACCTCCCGGGCGGTAATCCCCTCCATTGAAATCCTATACCCAAGATATCCAAAGTGAACCACAATCTCCAAATCCCTTCCTAAAACTGAAATTTTTCTGTTCTGGGCGAATTTATTGAACATAACCTGACTCTTTTTCAGGTTTATTTTTAAGCTAAATAGTTCGCCAGCCCTTTGCAGCTCTTGTATGAGCCTTTGCAGTTCCTTTGGATCTTGTGAAAGGAGAACGATATCATCTACAAATCTAAGATGGTTTAAGTTTGCATCATTGATCTCTACACCATCCTACCAATCCAGTTTACGGAATACTTCTTCAAGGCCAGCTGAGAAAAGAATAGCCGAAATTGCGCCAGCCTGCCGTACACCTCGTACTACATTAATTCCCGCTTCAAGATCATCAAGAATGTAGCTCCATCATATATCGATCCTAATAGGTTTACATATACTTTATCTACCCTCTGGCTAAGCAGTGCATCCATTATGGCATGCTTTGAAATGGAGTCAAATGCTTTTTGGTAGTCGATAAAAGCCAAAGACTGTGGTATGGTGTATTCGTTGTGTCTTTTTATGGCCTGCTGTATAACCTGGATGTGATCCATTGAACTGAATCCACTTCTAAATCCTGCGTGCTCTCTTGGTTGTGCGTCATTCAGTTTTCTTAATCTTCTTTTAGATATTATCTTAGTGCAAACTTTGTAAATTTCTGATAGGAGGCTTATTCGACCGTAGTTCTTTAAATCTTCCTTAAATCTGTTCTTTCTTAAATCTGTTCTTGGAGGAATTTTGAGTATAATTTTGCCAGTGTTTTATGTAACGTCTATAGTAACGATTCTCTAGCATTTGTTACTTCCGCCAATAGGATATCTGGCATTTGTTCTTCCATGGGTATTGTTGTCTTTGATTGGTTCTGATCTTCATATAACTGGCTATAAATTTTTCTGACAACCTCTAACATTTGCGTACGCGCCCTTCACACTCATTCTCTTAATCCTCACGCATTAAGGCATAAATTTGCGTCCTTTTCTTTCTCAGCTTCTGCTTAGCCTTATTAATTCCTTTGTTTTCTTCCACGGTTTTTTTGCACTAGCTGCATGTTGAACCGGCGCGTGTTACTTTTTCTTATAGTTTTGCAGAGCTCAGCGTACTCAACCCTGCCAAAAGGACTTCTGTAGCTATTGAAGCACATTGTTGGTGATTTCTTCATATTGAACTGATATTTCCATCTCCTTCGGATCTTGTAACACAGCAAAGCGGTTCGACAAAGCAATCTCAAAATCGCTGGCCCTTTCCAATAATTTCACAGAATGCAGTTTGGCCTTCTTTGACTAGCTTTGATTGACTTTGACTGATACCATTCTTTCGCGCTCTCTTTGACAGCTAATCCTAACTTTTGCTCGTACCATTCGCTGATATATATATATATATATATATATATATATATATATATATATATATATATATATATATATATATATATATATATATATATATATATATCAATATTGGAGTAAAAAATCTGTTCTTATATCTGATACAGACGAGTTGAAATATATATCGTAACATTTTCTGACCGATTGGCGATAAGACTGATCTTGTTCCACCGGAAATGTACCGATCCACACTCATTTCGGCGATGAGATCAGCCTATCGACAGTCGGACCGGCACTCTCGATGAACCGAAATCGATTTATCGACGAGGATATCTGCGGGAGTCGATCGTTTCGGTCCGTCTTGCTGCTACTTAATAGAAATTGGCGGTAGAGATTTCAGTCCGCTCGTATGATCGATGGTTTTCCGATGACTGAATCCGGTGTTAATGAACGATGACGAACAGTTTAGTGGATTAGAACGGATGTTCGGCTAGTATAATAGGTTGCTTGTTTAAAATATGGCCTTCTCTATCAGGATGAGTGATGGGGGATTAAATAGCTCCTATGTAACGTTATCTATATTGACTATTTTATCTTGAAGTGAACTTAAATTATTCAGCATTTAATATAGGGTGGCGGAAAAGAATGTTCCTCAATTTAAATTTAATAACGGCAGAAATATTATTCCAACTTTGCTACAACTTCTATTTCGACGAATATTTAACGTTACAGATGGTTCTTCCCAGATCATAACACTCAGATTGGTAGCCAAAAAACTGTGGAAGGCTAGAAAACACGACAGACCACAAACAAGATCAGCTAAAAACATGCAACGTGTAAAGGAAAATGTTAATACAACATATCCAAATTCATCCATTCAAAATTGAGCTGGTGCAAGATTTAATCCATAATTCCTACCAGCCATTCTAATTCAGTCTTGTAGATGCACCTGAAAATTTTGTCAACATATTGTCCATGCCTGATGAAGCCCTTTCTCTCCTAAATTAATTTATTAATAAACAAAACTTACATTACTGGCTTGCAGAAAATCTGCAATTGGTACAGTTTCCACACAAAGAATTACTGGACCAAATGTTTTGAAAATGAACGACGAATAGAAACAATGAAATTCTCAGAGTTATAAACATTTGCTTAAAAAGTTTTGTTTCTCAATTAGGGTTTTGAATAAAAAATAATGATCGATTTTTTTACTTTATTTTAAAACTTTATCATAAATAATATTGATAATCGATGCGAAAAACTGTTTAAAAACTTGTTACAATTGAATGAATTCAAATGTATAAAATTTAAATAAAAATCACGTGACTACGAACGCACCACGATTGACTGCTATGTTTGTGACGTCGTCAAAGGTTTCTATTCGTGTATATACTGTCAAAATTATTGTTGCTTAAGTGACAAAGGGTTCATAAAGGCTAATTCTAATAATATACCTGCAGTGGATATTTTTATGGTCACAGATTTTCTGAAAAATGACATTCAGTTCAATTCAGTTGAAGTTCGAGGTGCTAGAGCATCGATGTAAGTTTTTAAAAAAATAATAATGTAAATGTAAATAAGAAACAAAATATTTCTATTAAATATAATTACGCTATTTGTAGGGTGTAACGAGAGAGTTATGGTGACAAGGCTATAGGTTTTGTTCAACTTAACCGTAAAAATGGTATTTGCATTGTAAACGTACATGTATGTCCAGCACATAAAGTTCGAAGTAAACATTCTACAGTTACCTTGACTATTAATGGAAAATTAAGAAAAGTTCAAGACACTCAATGTCACGATTGTGCAGCTTCAGCAGATAATAAATACTCAAACAAAAAAAATTATGTTATATATTTGTAATATTGGTATTCAAAAATAATGAAAAATGTTAAATATTGAATAACCAAAAGATATTTTCTAGTTTTGTAATTATTTTTTGATCGAAGCATAATTAGAAAAACAAAAGACATACATACTGTTTAAGTCACTAATTTTATTTCAATAAAGAATACACTGTTAAATATACATAACAAAACTTCCCCCAACTAGGATAATATATTACAATAGATTATAATATGTAAACTACATTAATAATCAATTCAGACTAAAAACAATGACTATCCAAAATTATATACATATTTGTTTGATTGCTTTCATTGAAGTTTGCAATCCTATTAAAACCACCCCGATTCTTCAAACCACCACACTAAACTCTATTAACAATATTTTCAAAAAAAGCCACCCATACTACATTATTGTTTTGATTAAAGTTTCCAGTATTATTAAAACTATGGCGATTTTTCAGCTTACATGTTTTACAAACCACCACCACATTAGACTCTACCCACTAGAAAACCACTATGTACCACAACATATCCTGGAACCACTGAATCATTTTCTAATCTATGTTTAAACATACCCTATCAAATGAATATGTTCAATCAATAGATGAAATGTACCAAAATCCTGAAACAAAATATTTTAACTGTTTTGTTTTTATTTAGAATAGTAGGTTTGCTTTTCTATTTTCTTTTTTTTTGCATACTCCTTCAGATATTTGTTTTGATTCCATGGGAAACTGCTTTGCCAGCCCTTAATTTAACTAGTCAGTGTTCATCCAACTAATCACACAAATTTCTGTACTCTTCGACTATCTACAAATTAGATTATCCTCTAAAACTTTCAAAAGTATAAGACTTTTCATATACGATTACCTTCCCAATCGGTAGTCGAATTTATTCTACATAATATTCTACAAAATTGACGACCCTGTAAGGCTTTTTTATTGTTACTACCCTCGGTTGTGTTGCTACATGTAGATTATTTGCGGACACACAGGAATATTCCTTCTTATAAATTTGGCACGTTAATTTGTTATCCCTATATGAATTAAATAATATAAATAAAAGTTAAAAAAACGAATGCAAAAAACAAAAGGAACCTTAATCTGATTTCATTCTGAACTTATCTTTGAGCCTCCATATATATGAGAATAACGTCGAAAACAACACCGAAAGCCTAAATAACAATTAAAAACAAGTATATTTGAACGTCTGTTCAGAAACAGGGCGAAATAATATTTCGGTATAGTAACCGAATTGCCCCGAGCCGACCGATTGGCCTTAGGTACATTGTGTGAGATCACAGATTGCTCCGATTGTTTTCGGGAATTGTCGGCGTGTTATCGGTACTAGGTTTAAAAATTTATTTTCAATTTGATATAAGTTTTTAATTATAAGGAAAAAAGTAAAAATAGTTTTGTTATAAAATTTATATATGACCTTTCCATTTATGACAAAAAAAATTGTTCGAAAGCCCAATTAGGGTAAATTGAGATCTATTGACTTTAGGAGTATGGAGCTACATCTTATATTGAAGGAGCCACAGAGGTATTTTTGAAGTAACTTTTCCATAATCGGTTAGTCCCAAAGCAGTTCGGTTAGGCATTTCTAAAATGGCCTCCAAAATCTAATGATCTGACCACCCCTGACTTCTTTCTTTGGGGTTACTATTTAGCCAGAGGTTACAAGATGATGTAAAGAAAACATGAATTTGTGAATTCAAAAATTGCCACTGTTTAACAGACAATATTTCCCGACAGTAATTGACTAAAAAACCTTCAAACCTGTTTTTACCAGTTTGATAATAAATCTAAACTTTCGTTTCATGTTCAGAGAACCCGAGATATTGTGTGTTCTGATAGTCTAGTGACTGTCAAAATGATCGGAGAGGAGTTGAATTTGACTCAAACAATAGAACATCAAACTTTTCCAAATTGGTACTGAAGACGCATCAGTTATTGGTTTGTCTTCCCCACAAAGGGGAAGCTAACAGTGTTGCCAGATCGCACGCCATGGCACCAGTTTAATTTCTTTATTTACACACCTAGTAAATGGAATGTGTCTTTTGATTTTTTATCAGAACACAATATCGTCATGGTGTACAAAAATTATAAAATTAATCCAATTAAATTATTTTTGGCATTTGCTGATGATCTAGCAATTTTAGCTTAAGATGTATTAACGGCACAGAAACAGATTGAAATTCTAAAAGAAACAGCAGAAAAGGTAGGACTCCAAATTTCTTTTGAAAAGACACAATACATGACCTGCAACAGACTAAGAACACCATTTCTAAAAACAAAATATGGTAACATCAGACGAGTCTCTCAATTCAAATATTTGGGTGAAATAATCATGGAAAATGGGTTGGAAAAAGCGGTCAATAAGGGTAGATATCAAAAAATGGAGACGGCATGGAGACTTACACAAAATAGTTACAACAAAAAATGCCTATCTAAAAACACAAAACTGAGACATTACAACACGGTTATTAAGCCAGAATGTCTATATGCTGCAGAAACGCTCATTTTGAATAGAAAGAGGGACATCGAGGGCATTGAAAAGAAGGAAAGAAAAATCATAAGAAGAATCCTAGGCCCCAAACAAATAAATAGCACAACATACCGACTTCGAGAAAGAAATCAAACAATACACAGATATACATAGCGATATGAGAACAAGAAGACTTCAAGTTTTACGGACACATCAAACGGATGAATCCGAGTAGGCTAACTAGACAAATAGGCGAATTTTATGAAAATAGGAGTAGAGCTAAAGTAGAAATAATTAAATGGATTGCGGCAATTAAAGAGGACCTAAGATCAGCAAATATTACACAAAGTGAAATTCAGGATAGAGGCTGTTTCAGACACAAGGTTAACGTTTGGAAGGTTGGCCAGAGAGAAAAATGTAGGAATACTGGAACAACTTGGTCTGACGAAATGAAAAAAGCTCATAGCGAAAGAATGAAATTAGTATGGGCGCAAAGGAAGGCTAACAACAACAAACGCTACTAATTGTACTTCGCGTGGTCCACCAGGGCCCATACGTGAATAATAAATAAAATAATAAAAATATTTTTATAGAGTTTTCTTGTTTTTGCTTGTTTTTCTTTAATAGTTTTCCTTGTCGATCTAACTTTCGGATTTTTATTACAAAACTTATGTATACATGATTTTGAATTTTAATATTGTGTAGCAGTTATCACCTAATTCATTTTTTAGAAAGCGCGTGCCAAAATCATCCCCTTCCAACTTCCTACGCCCCATCTTTTCCTCCTGATAAATTCGTGGGAATTTCTCTTAAAACCCTTTATTTAAATCATGCAAAACTCATGTAAATCCGAAGAGTGCATTCGTTCGAACTGACCTCTTACATCGGTCTCCCTGCCGTATTTGCGTCAGCTTTTCTGGTTGCTCTCCTACCGAGCGGAATTGAGTAGGATTTGAGTCACCTCAGTTGAGGCATTTGTTCGAAGGTGAGTACGTAAGTGTTGGCGAAGGTCGGATGCGAATTTTCAATCGTACGGTTTGGGAAAATTCGGATTTCGATCGGCAAAACGAGATATTCGTAAACGAGTGCAGAACCAGACTAAAATTTTGATTATTTTAAGACAGGCGAGGATGGTTCTCAAATTAATTACTGCAAAGTTTTGGATTTGTTGTTTTGTTCGAATTTTTATATACATGGGGTGTCCCCAATATACGGGGTATATACACTTTATTTTCTGATAACTCGCTCATGCTCCATCCTTTTTCAGATTTTATTTAAAAAAATGTCTGCTACCAAACTTACCCCGCAGCGGAAACGTATCCTGAAGTGTTACTGGAATTACGAAAATGCTGTAGAAGTCCAAAGACAGTTCAGGCGAGAATTTCAGGGTTTTCAGTTGAATTAAACGCTATAGCTGCACTTACTGGGCATCTGAGAATCCACGCATTACTGAAGAACATCATGTTAATTTGCCAGGAATCCACAGTGCGATGTGGCGCACCTGCAAAATGATTAATGGAACCGTTCTTATATGACGGTACTGGTAACTGGTGCTGTTTACCTTAATTTCATACAGGAAGCAGTGTTCCCACGAATTCGGGGAGCCTTTCTGCCATTTGTCGGCCATCCTGCCGGCCATACCTGCCATCTGTTGTCCCATCGCCTCGTCATATGGCCTGCCCATCTCCATTTGACTTGCTTTACTCTACCCATGATATCACAGACTTTTGTTTGTTCCCTGATCCATGCGCAGGACTTTCTGTCTCGTCTTGTAATGCCAAGCATATATCTTTCCATTCCCAAGTTTTTGAATTGATTGCGATGTGAGTGTCCAGGTTTCACTTCCGTATGTCATAGGGTTTCACTTTCGTATGTCATAACGGGTAGAACGCACTGATCGAAGACTTTTCTTTTCAGGCAAAGTGGGAGTCTGCTCTTAAACACTATGTTGAGCCTACCAAATGCCTGCCAGCCACATTTAACACGCCGTTCCACCTCCCGGGCGGTATTCCCCTCCATTGAAATCCTCTGCCCAAGATATATAAAGCTATCCACAATCTCTAAATCCCTTCCTAAAACTGAAATTCCTCTGTCCTGAGCGAAGTTATTGAATGTAACCTGACTCATTTTCAGGTTTATTTTCAAGCCAAATGGTTCGCCAGCCCTTTGCAGTTCTTGTATGCGTCTTTGCAGCTGCTCTCGGTCTTGTGAAATGAGAATAATACCATCTGCAAATCTAAGATGGTTTAAGTTTGCACCATTAATCTTTACACCATCCTGTTCCCAATCCAGTTTACGGAATACTTCGTCAAGGCCAGCCGAGAAAAGAATAGGCGATATTGCGTCACCGTGCCGTACACCTCGTTCATATATATATATATATATATATATATATATATATATATATATATATATATATATATATATATATATATATATATATATATATATATATATATATATCTGTGTGTGAGCATTGGTTAGTTGCTTGATCGGGAGGAAGCCCCACCCATCCATTACATTGGAGGGCACATGTTTTGTCTGTTGGTGGTTAGACTCATCAGGGTACCGACATGTGCTCTCTCGTCAAGAATAGGAAGTCCCTCTCCAGTATTATACAACCCATATTTTCCTCGACTTCTCGTCGGATGCTTACACATAAATTTTTTGACTTCTCATTGGATGCAGTCCAAAGAAGTCGTCAAAAAACTAAACTATATATATATATATATATATATATATATATATATATATATATATATATATATATATATATATATATATATATATATATATATATATATATATATATATATATATATAAATATATATATATACGGAAGAAACCTGTTTTTGGTCTTATTAGTTCTCGATCGATAAAAATATAGATAAGAACTTAGGAAACAAACAGGGAAAACAATATAGGAGGTGAGAATAATGACAAAGGATCGAAACAAATGGAGAAAATGAACAAATGAATCTGGAAAAATACAACAAAGTCGACCTTCAGATCTTCAGAAATATGGAGAAGACGAAGAATTTCTTATTTAAGGGAAATAAAGAAAATTAATCATACCTTGAAAGAAAACTCTCTCACCATTTTTTAATATCGCATATCTAAACTTTGTAACCAAGAGAAAAAATATCCTAAGACATAAAAGAATTTTTCGAATGATTTGCCTCAGAGAGCGTACGAATAAAAGTGTGCGTTTTTTTACACAATTATGCAAATATATTAAAATTTCTGAAAACATTGTTTTTGAGCTAAAAGAATGAAAAAGACAGGGGAGATGAAGCGGATATCCGACCTGGGGGATTTGTACACGTCTTCCTACGACAAAACTCATTTTAAATACTTACGTTTAATGCAGTTTTGGCGAAGAAATTGTACATATATTGTTGTCATCTGAAGTAAAGCCTTTATCTGGCAAAGAGTTTTGAAATGAATGCAATTGATGAAAAGTACATGCTCAATGTGAGTTTTCTATGTCGCTTGAGTTGGCCCATGTTCTTGCCTCTTTTGCATTTTATGTAACTGTAAATCAAGTGTTTAACATTAGTACCTTTTCTTTTTCCTTTCTATTAGGCAATTATAAGTGTTATTTGATTGGTTTATGCCTCTTATAATGTTACTACTCCTTATTTAACGTAGTCGGCCTACATCTTTGGGATGTGTATACTCATATAAGATTGGTTTTTAAATATATTGTGGTTAATGTCTGAATGATGGTGGCGTGTTCATATATTTTTTCTTTATTTGGGTTTTTCACTACGATCTCAAACTCAAAAAATATCAAAATATCTGTCCTTCGTAAATGAAGAATCACTGGGTAAAAACAAAAAACTAAACGGAGACAAATTTCTCAGTGATTCTTTTTTGGAATAAATTTGCCTAACGAACAAAATTTAAAAAATATACAAACTTTTAACGTTAACGTTTCGGGAAGTATTCTCCTCCCGTTTTCAAAATGAACCTAAAAATAAAGTATATTAATTTCTATAAATTATGAAAAGATTGAACGTAAATATATTTTTTGTGTATGTCAATGATACATACATTGACAATTAGTTTTTAATGACAGTGACATACTACCAAAAAATATATATAGGTGAGGTTTACCGTGTGATTGTAATTGTTTAATGAAATTCTTAAATGTTTTTAATTGTATTCTTTAGAATCGGGAACCATTGAATTTAAATCTACCGAAGGCATAGCAATACATTTATTTTTATTTATATTAATTATAGCGGTTTCTTTTAATCTTCTGTATTTTGTTACCGATTCTTTTAATACCGTTTTGGAATTATTCCAATTGATTTTATGACCCGATTCCCATGTGTGTTGACAAATTCTAGATTTATTAAAATCGCCCTTTCTAAGAAGGTTTTTTCTCTTTTATTCTAACATCTAACGGTCTAGATGTCTCACCTGCCTTTGCCACATTCGCAGGGAATTTTATAAACCACATTTTTGGTATTTTGTTGTGTGTTGTTTGGTTTAGTTTTTGTTAATAGAGATCTAAGAGTATTTTTTGTTTTAAATGTCGTTCTTATGTTGTATTTATTTCCTACTTTTTTAATTGTGTCAGAAATACCGCGGATATAAGGAATTGTGAGGTTAATTGTTTGAGAGTTATTATTATTGTTATTAATAAATTGTCTGTTTTGTCTGGTATCAAAAGTTTTAAACGATTTATCTATAAAACTTTTTGGGTAATTGTTTTTTATTAAAATGTCTTTTATGTGATTTGTTTCTTTTTGTAGTGTATCATCAAATTTTGCTCTGTCATATAAACATATTCATGTCATATAGATATTTTTTGAGTTTTAGATCATGGTGAAAAACCCAAATAAAGAAAAAAAATATATTGTGGTTGTCATCTGAAGTAAAGCCTTTATTTGGTAGAGAGTTTTGAAATGAATGCAATTGATGAAAGGTACATGTCTCAATATCAGTTTTCTATGTCGCTTGAGTTGGTCTATCTTCTTAAATAAACCAATGTTTATTATTAATAGCTTTTCCTTTTTTTTCTTCCTTTCTATTAGGCAATTACGAGTGTTATTTCATGGTTTATACCTTTCGTAATGGAAATAAGGGAAAAAATAGAAAAGTTACAACCAGATCTGGAGAAATACGAAATTACGAATTTGAAGTTGTGGAAAACTTTAAATATTTGACAATAATAATAAATAGCAAAAATGACAGAAACATAGAGATTGATTACAGAGTACAGGCGGGACATAGAGCCTATTATAAGTTGAAAACCATTATGAAAGACAAAAACATAAGTAAAAATACAAAAATGAAGGTATATAAAGCAGCTATTAAACCGGTGGTGACCTGTGGTGGGGAGATAATGAATTTAACAAGCTTGGAACATGAAAAGTTACAAATATTCGAAAGAAAGATTACAGAAGATGAATGAATTTTGAAATAAAAACCATTTAGAAAGGAGAAGATATAGTGAAGACCATAAAAGTGTGAAGACTTCGCTGGTTTGGCCATATAAGAAGAATGGAAGATAACAAAGTAGTAATGAAAATTGCAATGTATATATATATATATATATATATATATATATATATATATATATATATATATATATATATATATATATATATATATATATATATATATATATATAGCCGTGTCCGTGTCGATCCACTGCAGGATGAAGGTCTCTTCAGCATGCTTCCAACTTTCACGGTCCTGGGCTTTCCTCTGCCAGTCGGGTCCAACGTACTTAATGATGTAATCAGTCCATCGTGCTTTCGGTCTTCTTCGGGGACATTTGCAATCAAGTCGTATCCACTCCAGAATTGCTCTTGGTCTATCTGTCGTCCCATCGCCAATTGATTTACTCTTCCAATGATGTCACAGACGTTTGCTCCCTGATCCATGCGCAGGGCTTTCTGTCTCGTCTTGTAATGCCAAGCATACAACTTTCCATTCTCCTCTGTGCTTCCCGAAGTTTCTGAATTGATTGTGATGTTAATGTCCAGGTTTCACTTCCGTATGTCATAATAGGTAGAACGCACTGATCGAAGACTTTTCTTTTCAGGCAAAGTGGGAGTCTACTCTTAAACACTATGTTGAGCCTGCCAAATGCCTGCCAACCATATTTGTCATATTTAACACGTCATATTTAACATAGTCGGCCTGCAATTGATGTACCTATCCGTGATATATCTCTGGATATCTAAACAATGCTGTTTTCAGTCATTCTCCCAGTTCATTCGTCACTTCTAATTGGTTCCCTTAACATGATCCCAATAATTCCTCATAATATTCTCATCTCTATTGTTTCCATCAACCTTTGTGTCTTAGTTGTGCCAGGTCTTGTTTTTGATACATTGTGCAATTACGACGAAAGGCCATCTGAAGAAAATTAAGCTTTGCGTTTACTGGGATTGGAAGGAAACAATTCACCTCTAGCTTCTTCAACCAAATCATCAATATCTACTGTTCACAATTAGATCGAATCAAGACAGCAACTGAAGAAAAATGGCCAGAATTAAAAAACAGGAAAGACGTCGTGTTTCGTCTTGAGAAGGTACGACCACATGTTTCAATGATGACACGGCAAAAATTGTTAAGCTTCAATTGAAATGTTTTGCTCCATCCACCTTACTCTTCCAACATCGCACCCACGGACTACTATCTGTTACGCTTCCTCCAACATTGTTTAAATGGAAAATGTTAAATAGGAGAAAGGGGTGATAAATAACCTGTTGATATTTTTTAGCAATAATTTTTAGGCTAATTTTTGGCAAAAAGTGGGAGATCCAACACTACGTTACATGATAGTTACGTAATAACGATAGTTACACACTAGACAAAATAAATATTTACATACTCTATTTGCGTTTGTTTTTCTCTTTAAAAAATCCCTAGAAATTTCTAAAATTCTCAAAATATTGTTTGCCTTGTTTGAATATGTTTCTGCTTTGTTTAAACATTTCCTCACCAGTAAACTTTGACAAATCGAACATTTTACTTTCCCATTAACCAAATCACAACAACTTCGTTATCGAAACAAATCAGCTAGCCAATAAATTTGCACGTAAATTATGTTAGCAAGTCAGTCTTTGGATATATTCCAAATAGTTCGCTTCCATAGGAATAAATAAGCGATCGTTTTAAAAATGCAGAGCCCCAATTTCATTCCGCATTTTCAGATTCACTCTAATCAAACCCAGTTACGAATAACTCTTTTATCGGTACACCCGACTCATAAAGCAGACAGTCTAGTCCGAACTAGATTGAAATCCGGAAGGAGAGTTGGGAAATGTCGGAGAAATTATTAGAAAAAAATGATAGAAAATAATCTTACATGAAATATTTTGCGTTGGAAGGTTATACGTTATAATAAAGCAGAGAAAAACAATTTTTCATCAGAATCGAAAATATTTTGTTTTTCCCGAAAATTGAAAATTTATAGTTTCAATTTCGCTAGATCAGAATATTAAATAAAATGAGTAACTCGCTTTTATGTTGATTTTCTTTATTCCTCCATTATTTTTTGAGACGAGGGCTGTATGATAAGTATCTAGCCTAGGCCAGAGATGGCGCTGCTAGTATTTAAAAAGTGATATTTTTTGTAAATATAACCTTTCACAACAATACTGTCAAATTATCAAGTCGTTGCGTGGTTTAGCTTGTGAATGACAGCAATTTAAATAAAACAACTATTGTGATTTTAAAACAATGGAAAAAATTGAATATCGAGTAGTGATAAAATATTTGTTTTTGAAAAAGAAAATAAATGATGGGATTAAAACGGAGGTCAGCGAAATTTATTATAATCAATATCTTAAAACCTGTGTTGTAATTATGAATTAAACTTTAAAAAATTATTAGTTGTTGCTTAAAGTTAATTTAGTTTTTTATAACAATTGTAGAAAGGGTTCGTTGGTTATAACGACATATCTACGTAAACTTTTCGGTATCGCGTATAGTACAATTGTATAAGTGTCTCAAAAATTCAATCCTTGGAATTGAATATATCCGAATCTGTATTGTTCATATTTTTCATTTGTGAAAAAGAAAAATTCATAAATGGAAAGATCATATATGTTTTAAAACAAAACTATTTTGTCTTAATTTTTTCCGTATAATTAAAAAGTTATATCAAATAGAAAATAAATTTTCAAACTTAGTACCGATGACGTGCCGACAGTTCCCGAAAAAAGCCGAGTGCGTGTGACGTCACAATGTTTTTCCCCTCAACATTACAGACAGCTGATACGATTGTTTTAGTTTTTAATCAACTTATTCTTTTTATTATCATCAGTGTATTGATAAATTTATAGAAAATGCCAAATCTAATTATTTATCGTTCCTGTTTCGTAACATTTTGTACGAATAATACAAAAACAACTCCCGGAAAAATGTTTTTAAATGTACCACAAGTCAAAACTAAAAGTTTAAACGTCAAAATTAATGATTCCAACCCCTCACGGGGCCTGGAATATGTTCCGGGTACGGGGTGTGACGCCCCCGGGGCCCGAGTCTCTCTAAGCCAGGTTGCTATGCGTACCGTGGCGAGGGCTGAGAGGCACCTGGAGCCTCAGGTGTTTTAAACGGTACCTCTGGATATCTCCCGCCCATCCAGAGTAATTGTAGTGTTCCATTCGTCCTCACTCATGGTATCTTTATGGACCATTCTTCAAACATCAAATCTTCCCCACTCCTTTCCGGGTCTGAAATACCCAGGACTGAGTTGCCTCTCTCATACCTTCTAACGATTTTGACAGGTTTTTAATTGTCAAATGCAGCGAGTTTTTTTTCCAAAACATTTTCCCTTTCATCATTTTCAAGTGTAGGCCAGCAAGTTAGTCGAGTACGAAGATTGACACGTCTTCAGCCATCAAATGTAATACTAGAAGCCAGATAAGTAAACTACTGGGTGGTTTATATAAGTTTAATTTAGCATTGCCAGAACACACGAACTTTATTATTTTAACTCTTAAAGATATCGCTCATTTCTACCTGTACAAATGCTACATAACAAATGCTTATTACTTACCGACAGATTGCTGTACTCATAGGAGATAGATAAAATATTATTGTTTATAACACTCGTGCAATTCACAATCAAAACATCTCTTTTACTGATAATAAGTCCAAATATTCCGTTTTGATTTAACGAATACTATAGCTAAAAGTTTATATCTGTTGTTTATTATACATTTCGCATCTATTACAACCGAATGGTATTATTTTACGTCGAATTCATTAAACAGAAACAATGAATAATATATATCTATTTATTTATGAAAGGTTAGAGTAGTAAATCTATCTGGTCAAACCGAAGCTGAAATATATAGGACGTGTCGAAAATGTATAGAGGGTCATAATGGCTCCATATTGTTCATTATTCTGTTACCGATATTTTCATGACATCTTTGTTAATGGGAGGTGAATTACACCATATAACTTAATTTATGGGTGAGCATCATTACAGCTCTTTATGGCGTATCTAGTTTATTATTTGTTTGCTTTTAATTACAAGCGTTATTACCTTGAACATAAGAACTTGAAAAATTAACTGTTGTATACCACAAATAAACGCTTGTCTAACAAAATTATGACTTAGTTTTCATAGATATGCAAGGTGGACCATCGGAAGCGGACCTTTATTCGGAATGGTTAGTACTCATTTAGTGGTGGAAGAGCGAGCTTGCTGTGACTACGAAGAAGGAAGAGCGGTGACTACGGTGCTGTTTAGTATCCATCACACCACTCTTGACTCAAAAGTACCATCTGTTCGCCTACAGTACGTTTCATGCAACAGTGTTCATGCGTCGCTTCAACATCGAACGCCATGGTGAAATTCCCAGCCCCAACACTATTCTCACATGGGTAGCTGTACTTCCAAAGACGGGTTCGGTAAAGGCGAGTGATACTGTGAGTCTCACTCACTCGCTCTTCTAATCGGCACCCTTCTGAATGGGGAGCGAATTTTGCATAGAGATGTCGCCTATCAGCTAAATAGATTAATAATTGGTCGAGAGTTGAATGCAGCTCATTTGCTCAAACACGGCTTGACATGTATGAAGAAAACGAAGATTTAACTATCATCATGAGCGATAAAGTTCATTTAGATTTAAAAACGCGGGAGTCAATAAACAAAACTGCCGATTTCAGGCCTCGCAAAATCTTCAGGAGGAATGGGAGGTTTACAGAAGATGAGACCACTCATACGGCGACCACTCATAGACCGTTCATACGGCGAGACTTTATCAAGTGTGATTTTTATCTTTGGAGATACTTGAAGTCACTCCGGTATGAAGGTAAACGTCTCACACTGTCGAATTTCTAAACTGAAACTTTGAAATTTTAAATCTCTTTGAAATTTGAAATCAATTCCAGATCCAAAAAAAATCTTGGTGGTTTTGATGTGATAGATTCATTGAGGCTTTTTTCGATTTCCTCAAGAAAAGTGACGGGGTGATATAAGGGAGAATACGCCGGGTGCGATAACATCTCCTAGCCCAACTCGATGATCGTTTCCTGAATCTCTTTTACTCTATGAGTTCGTGCGTTTACCTGAAGCAAAAAAAAACGTCACTCCCTTCCTTGACATGAGGCATTTTTCCTACACTAACCAGAATCAGGTGCTACCGATATTGTTCAGCCATGACTGTTTGACCAGATTGGATGCAGTTTATAATACAGGACATCTTGCTGATATCACCATATATACAACCTTTGGTTTTGCAGTACTGGTTGACCAGGATTAACTTAATATATTCGCGCCTTTTAGATTACACTGGGGAACAGCAATTTTGTTGACTTGGATTTGTGACTTGTTTTTGACTAATTTTTCATCTCTGAATTCAAAAATATTCACACTTTTTCTCTATCACGTCAAGTTCTTAAGTTACAGCATACCCCTCATTTTACCTTAAAAGTGTACACACGAAAGGAAATAAGGTGAGATCTGACCAAATAGATTGGAATATTTTATTCATACAGAGGTTAACATACTACTAAAAGTTAAATTGTGTTTATACAAAAAATAAATAAAAGATATTATGGTAAAATTTTCTTTTTATAGCTTTTCCTGGAGTGTTCAGTTTGTGGACATTCTCGTTTGATGCTCCAACAGTAGTCAGCCATCACACTGACATCCCATCTACCTTGATAGCGCGCTTCCATAACCTTTAGATCTTGGTGGAATCGCCCATCCTATCCATCACTATTACCAATTACCAGCACCAATATTTTCTGGAAAGTTAGCAAGACGACTATGTAAGAAATGCACTTTGTTGTTGAACAATTTCGATGTAATTCGGGGCTCGAGTATTTCCAAGAAAGTCTTTAAAAATATTTTTAAAAGCCAACCAAGCCTTCCTTTCATTGTTTCAGTGAAATTTTCATCTTTAACGAGTTGCCGAATCTGTGGACCATCAAACACACCAGCCTTTATCTTTTCATATGACAGGCTAGGGAATGCCGAAATGATATACTTAAAGTAGTCTCCTTCAATTGACAAAGCCTTAACAAATTGCTTCATGAGACTTAGTTTTATATGCAAAGGCGGAAATACAATGTTTTTTTCTGTCGACAAGTGGCTGATTTAAAATGTTAGGATCACCAAGTCATAGGTTAGATCTTGGCGGCCAGTTCGAATGCACCCAATGCTTCTCACGAGCTCTGCTGTCCCACATGCACAAAAAACAGGGATACTTGGTATACCCGCGTTGCTGGCCAAGAAGGAAACAGACCATTTTAAGGTTAACACAGATGATCCATTGATGCATGTTATATTGCAACAAGTCAGTGACTTTATGTCGCCATATTCTTCACGCAAAGTATAAATTTCCATTATGTAGGAGAACACACTTCAAGCTACGCTTTGAGCTATCTATAAATAATCGCCATTCAGTTGCGTTATAGTTAGAAATGGCCAATTCTTTCATTAAACCTTCTGCGTTCTGGCAATATACAAATCCGTCATTATTTCTGAAGTACTGCCCAAATTCACTTTATCTGGATCGATAGTAAGTGATTCTCTGATAGTTTGTGATTCGCCAAGCTTAGTCGGATGCGCAACTAAATAAAATAATAAAAAAAATAATAAAATAATTAAAAAAAAACTAAATAATGTTTTGGAATTAGCATGTCAATTTACGTATAAAACAGCTTAAATATCGAACTCAACAGAAATTCTTTTTCAAATTGTTCCCCAGTGTTAACTTTCAGGGGACACTTTTCATTACAAGTCACAATTTTATGAAGGAAGTGATTAAAACCAAAACGTTTATTTACTATCGGATGTGAGTTCATAAGGAATCCAATGACTCTACATTTAAATTCCCTCTGGTTTTTGTAAACGTTTAGAAGTGGCTTGCGATCTTCCTCCGAGTTCTTGTCCACAGTGAAGAATCACTTCTTTAAAGTACTGTACAAAACAGTATTATATCCCACAGTTGTATATCCTGACCTTTTGCAGTTGAAAGGCAAAAAGAAGACAGTGCCTCAAATGTCCTTTTCGAATGATATTTCGTCTACAATTGATTTTTTAGAGTATATTCACAATAGCGCTTTAAAACAACTACATGGTGGGGAAGAAGTTCTGATTCGAATAGATAATGCAGTCGATAAAACACCGGAAAAGTGTACTGAAACTTATAATTTATTGAAAGAAGTGTATGGCAATGAAATTTTATCGCGTAAGTGGTTTAAGCGTTTTCAAGATGGCCGAGAAGACATTGAAGATAGTCCACGCCTGGGTCGTCCTTCCACGTCAAAAACAGATGACAATATCGAAAAAATCGGTAATCTGGTTCGATCTGACCGTCGGTTAAATATTCGTGCTGAAACTGTGGGAATTGACAAAGAATGCGTACGGCAAATTTTGCATGACAATTTTAACATTCTAAAAGTGTGTCCCAAAATTCTCACGTTTGAACAACAAGAAACTCGCAAAAATGTTCCTACTGACACTTTGAATGCCATTGAAAATGACTTAAAGTTATTGGAAAGGATAATCGCATGTGACGAATCGTGGTTTTTTTACTTATGATCCTGTAACGAAGCGCCAATGATTGAATTGGAAGAGCCCAAATTCAGCGAGAGCCAAAAAAGGTCGAATGAACAAATCAAAATTCGAAACAATGATGATTGTTTTTTTCGCAATTCATGGGATTATGTGTACCTTCATTGGGTTCCTGAAGGTCAAACTATTAATCCGCATTACTACGTTAACATACGGTTAAGAGGTAAGAGGTTAAGAGGTACATTCGGTTAAGCCACAGAGAGCATCCCAGTGTTAGAACCATCCGCCTTATCTGCTGAACCTTGCGCCGTCCTAGTTCTATCTGTTTCCTAATGTGAAATCTGCATTAAAAGGAACAATATTTGAGTCCGTTGAAGCTGTGAAAGGGAAAGCGACACGCGTTCTGAAGGAGCTGACAGAAGAAGACTTACAGCACTGTATCGAATAATGGAAGATTCACATGGGACGTTGTAGGGAGAGAGGAGGTGTGTATATTGAAGGTGATAATAAGTAAATAAGTATGAAATCAAAATAAAGCAACGCCAGTCTCGTTATTACACCGTCGTCAGCTTCGTTACTTAATAGTCAGATCTCGTATATCCTTTGTAATTATGAAAAAACTGTATCTTGAAAATAATTTTCATTAAGAGTGTTAATAATAATATGTTGGAATATACTTTAAATCATAATATAATAAACAAAACCAAACGTCATATCATTATCGGTGATTTTAATGTAAATATTTTGGGGAAAAATAGTTTGATTGACAGTTACTATAACATGTATAAAGAACGAAACTATAAAATTCTGAATAAAAGAAAGACGAGTGCATACACTAGAGACAATGAAAATTCTAACAATACCATACTTGACCATGTAATTACAAATATTGAAAATAAGCTCGTTAACATGAGCATAATTTCTTCCGATATGTCAGACCACAATATAATTAAAGTAACAATAGAACCACCAACAAAAAAAAGACCTACCTATGTACACTGCAATGCAATTAAAAGAAACAATGGAAAAACAAATAAAATGATTTCGGAATTAAACTATGACCAAATTAAATCATATGAAGATCTTTCAAAAACGCTACAGAGTATTATAGAAAAAAATATGTGCATTACGAAAATAAAACGAAGAAACGACTGCCCTTGGATAAATAGCAATATAATAAAAGAAATAAGAAAAAGGAATAAACTTTACAAAAAAAAAAACGAAAACATCCACACAACGAACTTCTAAAAGTAAGATATATAGAACAAAAACAATATACAACACTTACATTAAAAACAACTAAAACGCAACATTTTACAAGAAAATGCAATGAATATAGAGAAGACAGTAGAAAAACATGGGAATTTATTATTAGATAAATACACTCCAAGAAAAATGATAACATTATAGAAATTATCAAGGAAGACGGAACTAGCAGCACCGATACAAAAACTATAGCAAACTAACTAAATAATTATTTTGCCACAATAGGTCAAAAACTAGCTGATAAACAAATACAGGGAGAAAACAAAACCTCCACAACAATTATAACAAATAAAATATATAATAAATCTGATGTTAAAAATGTAGAACAAGAAGAAATAGAAAGAATAATACAAGACTTGCATCGTCATAAAGCCCCAGGATTTGACAAAATAACAAATGACGTGATCAAGAATAATAAGAAAACCTTAATCCCAATTTTTACAAAGCTAATAAATAAAGTGTTAGACACAAGAATATATCCACAATACTTAAAACAATCCATAATAGTCCCCATATACAAAAAAGGAAAAAAGAATGAAACACAAAATTACAGACCAATTACTTTAGTATCAGCACTGAATAAAATAACAGAAAAAATCTTACACAACAGAATGATAGAGCACAAAACAACATCATAAATATAGCACAATATGCCTTCCAAAAGAAATTGAGCCCGACTTCAGATGTTTATGATTTGACAGAAAATATTAAAAAATGCATAGAAAAGAAACACACGGTCGTAGTAATATCTTTCGACATGAAAAAAGCATTCGACACAATCAATAAAGAAAAATTACCAGAAAAACTCATTGCATATGGATTTGATAATTACATAAGAATAATTGAAAGCTACTTGATGAACAGACCCCAAAAGACTAAAGTAGGAGAGACAGAAAGCAACACTAATACAGCTGCGTACGGCTTGCCGCAAGGAGGTAACCTATATTTTTTTGTTTGTATATACTCTATACAAACGATTTATTCGAAACACTGGAAAAATGTATGCTTACGCTGATGACTTGTGCATGCTGTATTCTGACAATGATTACAACAGATTACAACATAATATATATAACAATATGAAAAAGTACGAACTATGGTGTTTTAACAACTCACTCACGATAAACGAAACAAAAAGAGAATACATAATATTTAACAAGAATAAACAAGCAAGAGACCTAAACATAACGATAAGAAACCAAAAATTAAAGGAAATTTCCGAAATTAACTACCTAGGAATTAAAATACACACTATCTTAAAATGGGATAAGCATATAAATAAAATTAAAAAAGAAAATGCCAAAACAATTACTTTGCTTTAAAAATGAAGCACATCATACCAACAAAAATGAAGAAACCAGTGTACCATGCACTATTCTCATCTAAAAATGCTTATATGATTAATACATGGAGCAATACTACAGAAAAAAAACTTAAACATACTACAAAGACAACAGAATAAGACATTGAAAATATTATATAATCTCAACAGACTAACGCCAACCGAAGAACTATACAAAAAAACAAAAGAACTAAACATCAGACAACTAATACAATATCACAATATACTGCTGCTATACAAAATTCAAAATAAATTAATAAAGACAACTATCACATTCACGACAAACAAACAAATACATACATACGAAACCAGAAGAAAATCAGACATTAGAGTTCATAAAAATACACAAGTAAGACTCACACAAAATCTCACAACTGAAACCGTAGCAAAATGCAACAAGATACCGAAAGACATAATAAAATTAAACCTAAAAAATTTTAAAAAGAAGCTTAAATACTTACTACTAGAACACAAGATCTGAGCGACATCGACTAACAGTTAAAAAAAAACCATGACGCCTTCGATACCATCTGCCCAGAGAGAGAACTAGAAGACTTCAAACTGTTGCAGATGAAGAAGGATACAACCCACAACTGCATGAATCCACCAACAATAACAAATAGATTTATGTTGTGATATAATATACAGTTGTATATGTTAATATTTTTAATAATATATATCATTATTTATTTATTAATAATGAATATTTCCTTTTTCTTCTTCGCTGCAACAACGGACGGTAAAACGGTGTCTGATTGGCCGCACCGTCAGTTCGTTTAGCACAACTCGAAACGGCATGTCAGCACCATAACTCAAGCAGATTCGTGCGATAACAGAGTGGCGTTAGCTGGTGGCACACAACGGATCCAGCGCCGTGGATATAAACAGCGTTCGGGGTCTCTAATGCGGCCGAATTTATGGTGCCCGAATACCATAACCGGAGTAAATCAAGAGCCTCGCTGGTGATAACGCTGATAGGACGGTCGACCCGGTTTAGAGGGACCAAGACCGACTTTCCAAACTAAGAACTAAAGACAAATTAGTTGGTGTTGTGATGTACTATCTCACTGGATCTGGATAAAGGGAAAATATCCTCTCGCTAATGTACCCCCATACAAAACCCAAAACTTATGCTTTGTATTATTTCGCGTGGGTTTAGATAAACACCTTCAGATAAAAATATTTCTCTTAGAAGTGAAACTGCGATGTTAGTTGAAAATAGTTTTGATTTGGTTAATTTTCGTGGTGGAATACTGAAACACATGAAACTCTCTTTTTTCGAGTTTTTTTTTAAGTAATTTGCTTGTTACGTGAGTCTTATAAAAAGGGGAAAAGGGGAGTCTTATAAAAGGGCCAAAGCCCTATTATTATTAACACTTTTAATTAGTCTTAAATTACTAATATCTATACTGTGTACTGTTGTACTGTTGGGCAACACAAGATTTTTCATTTCTTCCATATCTAATGTGGGCAATATGTTCTTTATATCTTGTCAATATGGATCTTTTTGTTTGCCCAATATACCTTCGATCACAGTCTTGACAACTAATTTCGTAAATCCCCGACTTATCATGCTGCTCTACTTTATCCTTTGGATTACCCAGAACTTCTCTTAATTTATTTTTGGTTTGTACACAACCTTAATGTCCACTTTTTTCAAAATTTTGTCTAGCCCTCTTGTTAATTGGACATCAAATGGTATTACCATGAATTTCTTTGTGTTCTGATCCTTTTGAAAAGTCGAAGATTCTTTCAATAATTTTCTGAACTTATTTTTTCTAATTAATTTATCTACAATGTTCTTATTATAACCATTCACTTCAGATACCTCCCTAAAAATTAATTAACCTATTTACCATAAAATTTAAACTAGCCGTCTTATTTTGGAAGCTATGATTTGAGTCGTTAGGAATGTATCTCGAAATAGTGGTGGTTTTTATAAAAATATCAAAATCTATGGAACTCGATGGACAATGGAACTCGATAGAACAAAATTTGTTGGGATTTCCATTGAAAAAATGTAATGTCTAGCATTTCTGAGACACCCTATATAACTAAAAATATAATTAAAATGTTTCCCCCTTAAAATAAAAGTTGACGTGTTTCGACGTTTCGTATGAAAATAATTAGTGCTACCTGAAACTGGGGTGGCTACTTTTGAAATGAAAGCACTGTATATATAATTGCTGGTGATGAGATACGGCTCTATACTTCCAGAAATCATCCAGGAACATCTTAACAATCAAGCGAGTATCGCGCTAAAAATGAATTGAAATCGAAAAAACACTTCAAAGTCGGTCAAAAATCAAAGTTGACTGCTTCCAGCAGTTATTAAAGAATAATAGTAGTATGCGTCATTTTTGTGCGCCCATAAAAAAAAGTAAATGTAAAATATCTCAATAATTCATCATCGTACAATGCAACCAATTTTTCGCTAAAAATCAAATAAATACGTTTCCACAAGCACTGTTAGTAAACTGTAAAAGAAAAGCATCCTTGGGAACTTACTTTTTTCCGGAGAGTACGTAATCCTACTTCTGTACCACTGAATCATTTCCTGATGATGCGTGAGTACGAAACGTGTGCCGAGAAGTTAAAAAGTGATTTGGTGTTTAGTGATAACTCTTTTTACGAGGGTGAATCAATACGAGTGATTTACGAGGGTGAATCAATAAACTGGAATTTTACAATTACTTTCAGTATACAGTGTACACCCAGTTTACAGTGTAGGTCATTGCAGTGCAGTGTATTATGAGTGGGAGAAACGCTCGGTGAGCTGTTTCACTCAATTCCTTTGTCAGTATAGCTATGAGTGAGCAAGGAAGGCGTCGAATCATCCGAAATATTAACTCGGTTGAAGCTTCAGTATCATTCAATATTCAGTAATCGACGTCCCAAGTCAAGTGTCACTACTGACAACATTGGTGCAGTTCGCAACCTTATCGAAGGTGACCGGCGGCTCACTATTCATCATATCGCTTTAATGGTGGGTATTAGCTTTGGAAGTGCTCAAACAATTATCAGAAATCATCTTGGCTTGATGACCCAAACTTAAAGTTGTTTCGACCAAGGAATTCACAAGCCTCCAAACCTCTGGGAAAATTATTTTATAAATAATAAATATGCATAAAACAATTCCGGTTTATATTTGATTCATCCTCATACATTTATTGGAAACAAGGTTGGAATAAACGTATTGGAATTAGAGGGACTTATTACTTTGCATAAAATAAATTTCGATATATAAATTAATTCTTTGTGCTTTGTATAAAATGTTATTTTATTTTTTAATCAGAGTAGTGGACATTTATTTTATTGTAGTCAAAAATAAAGCGAATTATGTCAGCCTATAAAATATTGCAGGCTAAAATAGCGCTGACCTAGCAATGCTGCATATTCGGCAAAGCAAAAGCCAAACGTTCGTTTAACAAGATAAAGAGCTTACTTTAAAATTATTGCTTCAATCTTATATCGTTTACTGGAAGCCACAAAAACCGCCTATTCGCTATAAAGATAATATTTCGCGTTTCAGGTCATTATCTACTATCATTCCTTTGACTATTTGGCGTTTGAAATCTTTTACTCAATGTAAGATTGTTCAAAAATATATATACATAAAACATTTTCGGATAAAAAAAAATGAGAAACGTGGGGCCTCATTCAACAGTTAATCTTGAGTTATCTCGATAAAAAAAATCCCGTTTTTAATTCAGGGATTGAAGCTTAACCTCGGGGGTTGATATAAATTAGAATTTATGCGGAAATTAATTGGGTTTTTGGATGAATCATTCCAGTTCCGCTTTTTTAATATAAACTAACAAAAAAAAAACACCCCACCCAGCATACATATTTGAATTAAACTGAAAATGTACTTACTGTATAGCATATTTTGAGTACAGATAGGGACACAATTTTCTCCTGTTTACCTGTATGTTTCTGTATGGGAGCAAAAAAATATGGCAAACAGCTTCTTGAAGTGAAAACTTTTTTTTAGTTAGGTTGAGTGATTTTCGGTAGGGGCAAAACTTATTGGTTCGCGTCACCGACATGCTAGTGACGAGTTCCGCCAGACTGGCGATACCAATTGTGTTTTAGATAATCATTATTTTAATTGTTTAATTGTAGAATCATTGCGCAGTACAAGAGTAAGTACGTAATATGCTAATAATTTTATGTAGAAAAATGAATAACAAAACCAAAGCATTAATTTTCGAATATTTCCAATATTGGTATCAATATTTGCGTTGAAATATTTGATATTATTTATTTTTCCAATATTTAATCTCTACAATACATTTAATCTCTACAATGAATATTTCGTAGTGGCTTAGGAGTTATCGTGGTAAAACAGATTTCTAGTTGTTTGATAGTATTTTAAAATTAAAAATTCTATAAAATTTTATAATAAATTTAATTTCTTAAAATTATTGTTTATGGGTTTAAATTGTCAGAAATAAAATACGTGCTCTGTTATTTTTTGCAAAACGATTATTTATAAACTTATATCATTCAATTTCACCATTAGAACTAGAAAGTAGAAGTATTGTAATATAATTAGTTTTTCTAAATGTCCATTTTCTATATTTGTTTAGATTCTCGATCCTACGTGAAAAAAAAAATACAATTAAATTATACATTTAAAGAACAATCAATTCAAAAATTAAAAAAAAAACACAGTTATAAAGTTTCAAGTTTTCACTTCTGTCGGCAGTCCCCATGACTGCCTATTTTTCTTTCTTTTTCATATTTTGAGGTATTTTTTATGTACTGCTAAGTACAATTACGAGCTTTTACGATTCTAGTAAAAGTGCTAAAAGGCTATGGGTCCTCGCACCATGTCGTTTCAGGTAGTTATTTGAATTTGATAAGGGACCAGCTATGGTTATGAAAGAAGTTGGTTTAACTTTTTGTAAAACAGCGAAACATGAAAGGATGCATTATGAGGAAATACATTTGAGTTTATTTTTTTAACCTTTAAACCATAATCCCGGTCCCATAGGCCGCTATTCAGTTTTAAAATTAATAAAATTTTAACTTCACGAAGTCAATTTCAACTTTTTCGCAGCTTCCTAGTTGATTCCTATGGATTTACCTGTTTTTATATATTTTTTTCAACAGCTAAACCTGTCTTACAGAGCATTACAACAAGGTTTGTTGTCTGGAATGGTGACGAGCTAGAACTGAATGTTATATACTAGTGATTGTGTAGGTGGTCACGATGAACCTAGAAGGGTTTAGACACAGGGTCACTTTTTGGGGTGAAAGATGAATTATTAGGTCCTCTATGTAAGATAACGTCAGACCAGTGGCCCAGAAGCAAATGGGTCACTGCACCCCAAACGAGTCACTCTGTGGTGTGTAATTGGCCCATATTTTTTTTTAATTTTTCGAACCAGCAATTTTCTAGTCGTGCAATTTTACTAAATGCCAATATCCAATAACCAGCAGATTTTGAAAACTTTTTCCCAACCTGCCATCGAAAAAAAATTAATTTGAAAGTGAAATTGATCAAGGATCGGGCGGAATTGCAACCTAAAATTTTGTGAGAAGAAGCAAAATATCATTTTACTTTATTCTTCCATACATTCTCTTTTAAGCTCAATACATTCTTTCTAGCGGTTCTCCAATTCATTTATTCCATCTCTGAAGTGATTTTCTGGAAGTCTTTGCCACGTAGGAATTTTTTGGGGTTTGGGAACAGATGAAAGCCAGAGGGGGGAGGGGTCAATTCGTAGTGTAACTTCTTCAATTTGGCCATTGCAAGTGTGGATGAAAAATGGTTTTTTTTCTTCGCTAAACTAGGTCTTTTTTTCACGAATTTTGCATCCACTTGATCCAAAATGTTTGAATAATACCGCCCTGTTATTGTTTTACTAGTTTGAAGGTAATCAATGAACAAAATTCCTTTTTGCATCGCAAAAAATTGATGCCATAACCTTTTTGGTTTTTGGTTATTTTGGCCACTTTAACTGATTCGGAGTTGAACAAGCGTGCTCAGTCTACTCTGGGGTTTGTTGTCGAAGTTCAGGACAAAACGACTTTTAAAATATATTTTATTCTTTCGAGAAAAATGGTTAGAAAGTTTTATTCGAAGTCGTTTTTGATCAGAATTTATCAAATGCGACTAAGAGATGAAAACCTTAAAGTTAGAATGTTGAAAAATGAAAGAAATACAGTTGCGGGAAATAATGTTCACAGACGACATAGAAATAATAGCTGACCCAGAAAAAAATTACAACATAATTTAAAAGTATTATATAGCCCAATTCCTTTTTCAAAATATGAAACACTTGTTCAGTTGAGATGTCCATGGCCTTAGGAATTTCACTGAAAGTCAATTGTCTGCCATCCATAACCATACCACCTATAGAATTAATTATTTGTAGAGTAGTTGCATTTATTGGACGTCCAGAATGAGGATCATCATCCAGGCTTGTACAACGTTGAACCTGCCCACTTACAAACCATTGTTTTTGAAGGATCAGACTCCTCTAATACATTCACCATATCACTAAGAATTTCCATTGCCTCTAAACCTTTTTTTACAAAGACTTTAATCACTTCAAATCGCTTAAAAAATAACACTGATACGTTTACTTTAAGCTGCTGTTTTTGCACGAATTAATGGACAGTTCGACTTGAAACTTCACATATGTTCGTATGAAGGATGAAACTTCAAAATGTAGTACATTATATAGTTCTTTTACTGCTCTATAGGTGTCGCTTCGCGAACTTTTCAATTAGCCTAGTATCTGACATAATTTTTCAAATTTAATCGAAACCTGTGTACTACAATACTCAATAAAAATCATATAATCAATACAAATTCCAATTTAAATACGGCGTTTTATTTGACCCACCTTTTATAGTGAATTGTTATTCATTATAGTTATTCATTCACTCATATATTTATTCTAAGTTTACGTTTCGCCAGACTGTAAATATCCCTGATGAATATCTTGAAATATTTATGACTGGATTCAAAAATAACTCTGACCCGGCAAGGTTGGATGTTCGCCAAGGCAAAATGCAACCGAGCAATTCATTCCTTCCAACAAAATAAAGGGCTTACTTTTAAATTATTGCTTCAATCTTATATCGGTCGCTGCAACTTACAAAAAAAAACCTTCTATTCTCTAAAAAGACAATATTTCGTTTTCTAGGTCATAATCTACTCCTATTTTTTTTTTGTTATTGATCTTTTCATACCATTTATTGGATACGGAACACGAGCCTTCCTTCAGCAGTTAATCGTGAGTTATCTCGATAAAAAAATGGTTTTTATCCAAAGATCGAAGCTTAACCTAAGGGGATGGTGTAAAATATTAGGTTGGTGCTCGCCCCATTTTTTTGAGAAAAATATTATTTTTTAAAAATTATATTTAATGAGTATATTATATGCTCTTCTGTTCGATGACCTTTCTCCATCGTTCCGGTATTTCTAGCTAAAGAACTAACACAAATGATTTTTTAACTCTTTCCAGGAAGAACCGTTTTTACTGCTTTGAAGCGATCTACCTGAAGTGATAATCGGTGGGCACAAGGTCAGGAGAGTATGGTTTATAAACCAAAATATCCCATACAAGTTGTAAACATTTATGTATCGCGTAGCCAAAGATACGTGTGGTTTAGTATTGTCTCGAATATTTCTTGATACTTTTTATTATCGATTTAAAATATTTTATATTGATTTTTTAAACAAATTATACATCAACATTTTTAATTTTGAAAAATTCTGAAATTTGTATGATGAAAAAAAAAGAAAATGTTCCGTCAAATACTGAAATTATTATTTTCTTCCTTGAATCAGTGGTTTTCCCGGTTTCGCTACCATTTCCCTCTTCGTCTTCGATGCCGTCAATAACTTATCTTCCGCGTTCTTTAGTAATTTGTCTGCCTTCTTCACCGTTTCAGCCGCTCTCAATTTTAATGTATTATCATATATTATGGGGACTTTCGTCGAAACTCGTTCGTCTATTTTGGGGACTTTCGCCGAAACTCTTTCATCTATTCTGGGGAGAGCTGTTTTAGGTCTAGTTAGAAAAGGTTTCGAACTTTTTTTAACGCAAATGATACACTGCTTCACGCTTTTCGCACCTCTTTGACTCTCATTCTTCAGGCAGCTTTTTCTTTCTGTTATGACCGGGGTTCTTACACCATTTGCAGCTGAGATAGTTTCAGGTATTTTGGTTTTCTGACCCATATTTTCCAGCTTAACTTGCTCGACTGGTTGCGACTTCGTTTTGGCATTTCTCATACGTTCTTCTGCTTTCCTTATACTGTTTTCCATCGAAGCTGAGAATATCTTCTTGGCTTTTTTGTCTGTTGAAGTAATGTTTTCAGTTTTTGTTGCAATTTTACAGCTTTTTGTTAAGTTTGCTTGTTTAGCTATATTGAGAGTGTTGACGATATTTTTTGTTATGAAATCAACCTTTTCTCCAGAAGAAAAGACTTGAGTTCTCTTCTTATCACTAGGCCTTTCTGTCAGTTTCTTTTTACAAACTTGCAATTCTTGTACAGTGGCTGTCGTCTCTGGTAGTTTATCTTCATTTTTCTTCAGATATTTCTTGCAAACCAACTTTGTTGCGTTGTTTATTGTTTTACAACACGGTTTTGCTCTTTCACACGTTAATTTCTGACATTTTTCCTTTTCTTCCTTTTTGGTTCCACTGAGAATTGTAGTTTCTGTTTTGCCCATATCATACAAGGTGTAACACTGCTTTGTGGCATCTGGCTCCTTGCTGGGAGTTTCTTCGTGTGTTTCAAAATTTTCTTGTAAGTTTGATGATTCAATTGTTTGTTCGGAGTCACTATAATCATTAAAGAAACAACTATCAGAGGACGTGTCAGTTTTAATAACTTTGGTTGTGGTAGAGGGGGTATTGTTGCTGCTTTCTTCAGACGAATTTGTGGATAAAACATCGCCAAATCCTTCTAAATTAATAACGTTAACAGATCTAGGTTCGTTGTTAGGTTCACCCAAAGAAACATCGACGTTTTGATATTCTATTAAAGGAGTTACTTCATAGATTTCGTGAACCGATAACTGATTTTCAAAATGCGGCGAAATAATCTGCAGAAACCATGGAAAATCACTTAGATCGAAAGCCTCATTTTTCTGATCGTTTTTGATGTTATCGGTAATAGTCAAAAGCTCAGGAATGTAATAATTATTGTTCTTTAACACTGATGCTAGGTTAGTGGAAGCTGTGACAAAACCAACAATAGAATCGATCATTTCGCACCACTGAGAGTAATCATTTCGTGGACACGTTTCAAATGGTAGCGGTGGATTTGTGGACATCTTCACTGAAAATTTTGACTTTGTTGTAATGAAGCGAAATTTTAAATGGGATTTTTTTTGAAATGCGTCTAAATTATAATGAAAATGTCACGTGTCAACATCAGGTGCAACACTCGTTGACATATTCTGTCAACGTAAATTTTTAAGGTTATATCCGTTATTTACTGCGATCTGTTTGATGACATTCAATTCATTATTATAATTTTCTATTGACATGGGGATATTAAATAATCATATATATATATATATATATATATATATATATATATATATATATATATATATATATATATATATATATATATATATATATATATATATATATATATATATATATATATATATATATATATATATATATATATATATATATTAAAAAGTTATAAAAAGATGTATCGGAGGTTCAATCGAAGGCAAAAGTACTGAAAATGAATATACTGTACTGAAATGAAGAAATGGTTTCAAACAGTTCAAGTTGCATGATCTGAAAGTTTGGAACGCTCAATAACTTTAGTTGTATATTTGTAAGGTGTTTAACCAGTTGTTAGTGAATCTCCATAAGATCAAGTATACAGTTGCGATAATTTTAAATTGCAAATTACACAGTGGTTTAAGGATTGAGTAATGAATACTCTATCAAATTTAAATGTTTTGTGGTATCTTGACATACCTCCGTACATCCTGAGAGTTTTATTATTTATCATTAATAATTATCCTAAATAAATAATATTTAAAGGTTTCAATAATATTTAAGTATTATTAAAAATTGCATGTTGGTAGTTCAAAAGACTTAAGTCAAAAGTGTTTGCGCCGAAAAGTTAAAATCAAGCCATATTCATTCCAAAAGCGAGTTATTTTTTTTCATATTATTTGTTAATTTAATTCTAGATTATAGATGAAATTTGTCCTTTCTTTTTTAATTAAATATTATTTTCTACCATTATTTTTATTAATGCTTTTCTATGTTTTGTAAAGATATTTACGAATTTATAATTTTCACTACTTTTGCCTCTGGTTATACCTCCGATACACCCTTAAAACAATAAGATATTTTAACCTAAAATGAAGAACTTTTTGCAGCACCCTGTATGATGTTTTTATTAAAAAAAAAATATACAGTTGAGCACACTGGGTGATGTTTTTTATTTGGTCACGTATTATATACTTCCAATTATATAACAATGTGTTTAAATTTTAGCTCTTTTTGAATTGATCTTTATTGGCTTTTCTACATTGAAACAATATCCAATAATCCGGAATGTCTACGAAAGTTTGGGTTTTAATCGTTGATGCCGTAAGCCCGATAGTTTTCCTTCGGTTTCCTGTCTAGCGAGTTGTTTAAGTTAAAGATTAGTTGGCCCAGTTTAAGTGGTATTATAGTGAGACAAACTCGGGGTTACCCATAACAAAACATTCAACACGAACAAGAACCGGAAACTCAACCGTGGATATGTTAAAGTTTATTTGTGAAAAGTTGAAGACAATAGGTGAGACGATTGTTCTAGTTTTCAATACGGGTCTGTCAGAATGTCTGTCATTGTTATTATGAGAATTACGAATAAGCGTCCCTTGTATAGTGTAACATGGAATTCATGTGAGATATTAAAATACGACAACTATTTAGCTTATTTGTTATTAATTGTCTTAACAGATAAATTTGTTTTCAAATTAACTGGACTGGTAACTTTTTGTGTCATCAGGGGATGTGTAGTGAAAAATTAGATACTTTTGCGACAGATGGCGGTGCCATAGCAAAAGCAATTGCATTTCTGAAAAGTGGTTTTCTCAGTTGTATGAAGTGGTTTACTGAGTTCTGGTGTGGTCGAACCAGCAGGAGTGACTCTTAGCTCTCAGGACTCTAAATTGAGGTTACTACTGAGGAAAAGGACAGTAAAATCCATGGCTGATCCCACAGTGAAAGTGAGAGACATTGCTGAGATGATAAGCATCTCGGACGAATCTATATGGACCATCCTACACGAATATGTGCGTATGAGAAGACTATCAGCCCGATGTGTGTCGGGTTTGCTCAATGCGGATCAAAAATGACGACCACTTCTCAGTGGTGTTTAAACATGTATAAGCGCGATCCAAAAAAGTTTGTTGAACTTCACTCTGTGAACACGCCCCGAAGAAGCCGAATAAGCTTCCATCGGAAAGAAAGGTCATGACATGTGTTTTCTTGGATCCACGAGCCGTTATATCCGTCACTATGCTGTATTATTGGTCAGATTTCAAAACAACTTGATAAAAAGATGTTCTTATTTGAAGAAGTAAAAAGCCCTGTTTTACCACGATTTGTTCGTTCGCCATTGCACCAGCGCAATTTGTGCCAGGAATTCATGCCGCATTCACTCTATTTTCCGGATTTGACCTTCTTCACTTATTCCTCTTTCTAAATCTGGGTGCTGGGTGGAAATAAATTCACATCAAATCGCCGAAACAGCGCATTATTTTGCAGAGTTTTCCATATCGTACTTTTTGGAAGCCAAGTCGTTGGGCGAAGAGTATCGAACTAAAATGAGACAAAGTCAAAAAAAAAACAATATTTTATTAAACAATTATCTGACTTTTCACTCTACCCGTATACTAAATGTTAATTCACGAAGAAAATGTCTTTAACTTTATTTTATATGGCGATGAATAATAATCAGTTCTTCATTGTCACCTCATCAACAGTGTCATACAAAAAACTCTCTCCGACTTCTCCAATTCTCACCTCCTCCATTTCTCTTCTCCCCTTTTTCGAATATCCGCCGCTGTCCGCAGAGCCGTTTCGTATTTGTTCCATCATCGTTACCGCGTGACGTTTTATTTGAATTCATATTTCTGCGCCATTTGCCGATTTTCGACGTGGGATTTTCTTTAAATAAAGGCTTTTCGACCGATTGTAAATGGGGTACACACGAGAACGAGTCTTGTTAGAGGGTCAGAACCCGAGCAAATGCGATTTCGGATTCGCGTTTTATGTTTGGTTCTCGTGGCTTTCGCTCTTTGTCGGGATTTTCGTACAGCGACAATGGTAAATAGAAGAAAAATGAATCTGCGGCAAATCTGACAATAAGTAAATCTGTGATTGAGGAATTTTGGAAATGTATTTGGGAAACAATGCCCCTCAAAGGGAAGAATATATTTATAAAGCCTTAACAGTAGATTTCAAACAATAACAGGTTTCGTTTGTTCTGCAATATTGGGTTTTCCGCGAAGACTTTTTTCTTAGAGATAACATAATTCATATTTTTATCTTCAGTCATTTATCAAATTTACGTCTTCTAGCAGGAAATTACATCATGTAGACATTTCGTCAAGGGCACAATAGGCATTTTCAATATTAACGAATAGGCATTCCTTGCAAAAAGCTGTACATACTTAATTTGCAATGTAATCATAACTTTCTAAACACTTTCAGACAACTGTCGAATCACAGACAGAAAAAACTTGATCGTTTTGACGTGATAAACTTTTTGCAGGTTTTTTTCAACTTCCTCAAGTGATGTGAAGCGGCTATCAACCAGATGATGCAAGGAAAGATCCGAAGACGCAAAAGAGGCCGTGAAGAAGACCCCGATGAATATTTAAACACAATAGGCACGTCTTTATTCAAGCAGATGCATAATTAAATAAAAATTCTCTGCAAGGGTTGAAGAAAATTCAAGAGAAGTTATGAGACTACCATTATGACCCCCACAAGTCACTGTTCTCTTTAGTTTATGATTCAGATGAATCCATGGTATGTAAGTTTTGACAAATGCAATTGACGTCAAAGGACCCGCCTAGTGATAATAATCTTTTGTAACTTGAATTGGAACATATGATCTTGAATAGATGGCGGTTTCAACAGAATGATTGTACAGCTTCTAGAAGAGCCGATACACCCCACCCATCCCTTCCATTGGAGGGCACATGTTTCGTCTTTTGATGTTTAGACTCTTTAGGATACCGACATGTGCTCTCTCGTCAAGAATAGGAAGACCCTATCCACAGTCAACAACCCATATTTTCGCCGACTTCCCGTCGGATGGCGTATATATGCAGTGTTAGAATTCTTTGGACTGCATATATACGCCACGTGTCGGTACCCTGAAGAGTCTAAACATCAAGAGACGAAACATGTGTCCTCCAATGGAAGGGATGGGTGGGGCCCTCCCCCAATAAAATGCTCATATATATATATATATATATATATATATATATATATATATATATATATATATATATATATATATATATATATATACAAATGCACAGAACAAATAATTACTTTGAAGCTAGTCATGGCATATTATAGAAAACGAAACAACTCCCTTTGGATAACGTTTATAGATTTCAGGAAAGCATACGACTCCATCCACAGACCATCATTATTAAAAATTTTAAGACATTTTGGACTTCACCCAAAACTGATCAAATTGATAGAACTTACTCTAACTAATACAATTTCTAAAATTAAGTTCAGGGGAGAACTTTCTGAACCATTCTTGGTAAAAACTGGTTTGAGACAGGGTGACGGATTATCACCTCTTCTTTTTAACTGTGCACTGGAGTATATAATGAGAGAATGGTACAAGAACAACCCAAAAAATATAAAAATTGGAACCAAAAAGGACAACATACATTTGAATTGTCTAGGGTTTGCTGATGACCTAGCTCTTCTGGCCAATAACATTCAGGAAACAAAACAACAAATAAAATCTTTACAGGAAATAGCTCAGAATATTGGTTTGAAAATTTCATTTGAAAAAACAGAAATCATGTCAACTCAACTTCCATTAGTAAACAAAATTAAACTGGGTAGCCAAGAGATAAAAATTGTGGAAAGATTTAAATATTTAGGTGAAATAATCACATACAATTTGAATGAAAAACCAGCATGGCAAAGTAGAATAGATAGACTGGTTAGAGCACAGCATGTGACCAAGAACACATACAACAAAAGATGTCTCTCAATAGCAACCAAATTAAAACACTACAAAACGGTCACTCAACCTCAAATTACATATGCATGTGAAACAATATTCAAAACAACAAACACCGTTGCAATAGATGGAATACTAAAGACAGAGAGGAGAATAGTGAGAACTTGTTTGAATAAAAATTATCAAGTAAATGGAGTCTGGAGACTGGCTTCCAATGAAACCGTCTATAAGGAAATAGAACCAGTGACGAGCACTATGAGAAAGAAGCGAATATCTTTCTTGGGGCATCTAGTAAGGACACCGGAAAGTAGAATCAGTAGGAGAATAATAGAGAAATTTTGGAATAGTAAGAGCAATATTAGATGGATCACAGAACTTAAGGAAGACATGAGAGAGTTGCACATCACAATGGAAGATTTAAGGTGCAAGTCAGATGCACTTAAGATATTGCAGGACAAACACACAGCACTACAGGCAAGGATCAACAGACAGAGGACAGGAAGAGTGATTCCGGAGGAGGAAAGGAAATTACGATCAGAGTGGATGAAGAAGTATTGGGCTGAGAAGAGAAAAAAGGACCTGAACCATAACTTGACTAGAGTGGTCCTATGCAGACCATAAAGTTAAAATAAAAATAAATAAATATATATATATATATATATATATATATATATATATATATATATATATATATATATATATATAAGGAATAGAAAAATTCGTGGCGGAAATCATTCTACCATAAGAGAGTGTATAAGAAACGGTTGAAAATATAATTTTTAGAAGTTATGCTAAAAAACTTTGTGTAGTATATTATATATTTTTACAAATACAAATACAAATTTTATGTAGATGAAAGAGTATTTTCAAATTCTCTTCTTTCCCTGTGTAATCCCTCAACAAAACTGTTATACGTGTCGTCTTCCTCTTCCTCCATGTAATTAAGTGCATTAAACATACTTTGCCATACTCTGTTTCTCGGCACGGATATATCTGAATTTCTTGGCGCTGTAGTTTTGTTCAGTTCCTCTGCATCATACACCGAAATGTTACTTGGATTTTCCGCCGCCCCTATTGCATCAGTCAAAGAAGGATCCGAACCGTCCTGATCGAACGTCGGTTGAGACACATCATCCAGATACATACCATAATCCGAATCCATATCCGGAGGACTGATATCACCGATACCTTCATAATCAGACTCGGGTTCTGGTGAGTAGTTTAGATTTGGGGGTGGTCGTGTTAAACTGACATCACTTGGTTCATCATCCCTTAGCGAGTATCTGAAGTTAGGAGAACTTATTTCGGAAATATTTTGGTAACCTATAGAATCGACGATTCTGCGGCCTGGGCTCCAATCGTCTTGTTTTGGAGAAAATGAGTAGTTTAGATCTGGGGGTCGTCTTGCTAAACTGCCTTCACTTGGTTCATCATCCCTTAGCGAAAATGGGAAGTGAGGCGAACTTATATCGGCAATAGCTTCATTTCTGTTGCTTATGAACCAATCATCTTGACTTCGAGAACGTGCGGTGAGGCTCTCTAAAGAAACACCAGTAGATACGGTCCACTCATCTTCGCCGCCAATATCCTCCATCAAAGAGTTGGCGAAATTTCTAAATTGATCATGCTGATCATCGGCGAAGAACACCGTCGGCGTTCTGCGATTGTCGAAGGAAGATTCTGGAGAAGAACCAAAAGATGAATCAGGGGGACAAGTACAATCGTCCATGTTATGACGCTTACTTTACTGCGAATTTAGACGGAAATATTTCGAATAAATTGATCGGTATGACAGAATGGTGAGTTGACAGTGACTGTTTTAGTCTCAATTAAATTATTTGACAGATCTCAGGATAATGTTTACCTTTTAGTTAACAATAAGTTGGTTAGTTCAATAGTTAATATTTTAGAACAGGTATAATATATGCACAAAAATCACAACGATTCACAAACCCGTCAAACTTCTGCGTTTGAGCCGCGTTTCCTAACGCCTTGGGAGTGCTTCAAAGTGAAGCCAGATTCTACCTTGTCTCAGGGTTATTTCCCTGACTGATGAGACGAACCTAAGTCGAAACAAGTAACAACAAAGAAAACAGATTTTCAGACAATCTGGCTTCACTTTGAAGCACGCCCAAAGCACTGGGAAACGCGGTTCAAACGAAGAATTTTGTGAATTCTGAGCTTTGCGAATATTTCAGTTTGCCTGGTTTGTGAATCGTTGTGATTACCCTCCTATGGGTTTCATCTTAACCCTGTGATAAAGAGAAAAGATGGAGCTTGTTGCTTTCGACCTTTTGGGTCTATTCAGTCGAGCGAAGTAGCTCGAGAGCTAGGAATTTTTCATATAATTTTTGTACTTGTTTTTTAAGTTGATATGACTTAAATTTTAATATCAATAAAAAAACCGCTCTAAATTACAAAGTAACTAAAAAAATTATAATAAATGTTGAATGATTTAGTACCTCTAGATAGTTTCAACAAATGTAAAATTTTAATTAATCAGAATTTGAAAAGTACTGACTAGAATCGTCTGCAATATTTATAATTAACGGAAGAACTTCATTTCGATCAAGTAAATGCTCTGTCATACCATTTCATTATTTCATTTTCTGTATGCTTGATCGTAGTCTTCCAATATCTCGGGAGTAACATTTCTAGCTATGTATTCATTATAGTAATTTTTTATAATCCCCATATAAGTTCAATTGAATTGAAAATGCAGTGGTATGGGGAAACACGTAAAATGTTGTTCCCATATTGTTTTGTTATGTTGTTTACTTGTTTGAAAAGTATCCACTTAGGAAATATATCAGAATAATAAATTTCGCTCAGCTCAGACTCTGCTACAATTCTTAATAGTTCAGTTTTAAATCATTTCGATTGAATTTGCTATATTATTATTAGTTAACCAATCTTGAATGGCAGTCTTAGTCCATGAGCTGTTTGGTAGCATGGCTGTTTGGAGCATTATCCATAAAAATTATTGATGGCTCACTTGTTTTTTAATAATTGGTTTTCAAACCATTTCAAGAAATTTTCCTGATTCATTTCACCATGGTAACAGTAAGCTCGTTTTTTCGACGAAAATATGGTCTCTGTACCCTCAATAAATCCATCTTCACTACCAACCTGAAGTATAATGTATCTGAAATAGAAATGTTTCATATTTTTTGCTTATTTATGTAACTTACCTTTTACCATCCTCTTATTATTATTTTGCCATGAATGACTTACAGTATCATTTTTAAAAATCCAGGTTTCATCTAAGATGTCAAATTTGTACAAGGCTTTTTTCTTCCCTTCATATAGCCTGTCAAAAGATATATACGTTTTAGGGCAACATTTTGAAGTTCCATAACCCCTCGTTTTGGATCATCTTTTTTTCCATTTAAAACCTACTTCTTTTAATATGTTGCACAATGACATACGACATCCGTTCAATAGTTGTTTCTCTTTTAATTGCTCATGTCAGGAATTCAAAGTTACATGCTGTCATGACAATTAAACTGTGAGTGCATACGTATAAACTACATATGGGTATAGTCTGTTATAGATATAGTCTGTTAATAGAAGTTATATCTAAAGCTACAGTATTGATAACCCTTTTAGTAAAACTACCCTATCTTAATGACTATTAAAATTATTTGACATTTTACAGGCGAGACACTCACAATTATAACACTGTGGTAGTTCTTATAAAAGTTTTTGGTTTTTTTTTTGAAAAATTTGAAACTCGACAACGTCGCATATGCTGCCAACCGAATCCAGCTCTAAATTTGAAATTTATTTCATACATTCTTACATATTGAATGATTATTAATAGCGTCATCAATGACGTGCAACTGTTTTTGCACTTTGTCGGCAACTGTCGAAAAAACTTTATAGATAAATCGTTCAAAACTTTTGATACCAGACAAAACAGACAAGTTATTAATAACTCTCAAACAATTAACCTCACAATTCCTTATATCCACGGTATTTCTGACACAATTAAAAGAGTAGAAAATAAATACAACATAACAATGACATTTAAAACAAAAAATACTCTTAGATCTCTATTAACAAAAACTAAACCAAACAACACACAACAAAATACCAAAAATGTGGTTTATAAAATTCCCTGCGAATGTGGAAAATTCTGTATAGGTGAGACATCTAGACCGTTAGATGTTAGAATAAAAGAGAATAAAAACCTTGTTAGAAAGGGCGATTTTAATAAATCTAGAATTTGTCAACACGCATGAGAATCGGGTCATAAAATCAATTGGAATAATTCCAAAACGGTATTAAAAGAATCGATAACAAAATACAGAAGATTAAAAGAAACTGCTAAATAAAAACTATTAATTTAAATAAAAATAAATGTATTGCTATGACTTCGATAGATTTAAATTCAATGTGGTTCCCGATTCTAAAGATCGATTATAAAGAGTCTAATGTATTCTTATATATATATATATATATATATATATATATATATATATATATATATATATATATATATATATATATATATAAGGAGCTGCAAAGACGCATACAAGAACTGCCAAAGGGCTGGCGAACCATTTGGCTTGAAAATATACCTGAAAAAGAGTCAGGTTATGTTCAATAACTTCGCTCAGGACAGAAGAATTTCAGTTTTAGGAAGGGATTTAGAGATTGTGGACAGCTTTATATATCTTGGGCAGAGGATTTCAATGGAGGGGAGTACCGCCCGGGAGGTGGAACGGCGTGTTAAATGTGGCTGGCAGGCATTTGCTAGGCTCAACATAGCGTTTAAGAGCAGATATATATATATATATATATATATATATATATATATATATATATATATATATATATATATATATATATATATATATATATATATACTGAGACCATGGTCATGGTCTCATTACGTACATTCGGTAAAACAAATATTTTTAATGAATATATTTATGTTTTTTGCTTCATTTTGTAGGGTATGTATAGATTTACATTAAGTTAATATTAAAATAAATATATTAAAATATAAATCTGTCCACGTATACAAGAATAAAGGAGGGTTAATATCTAAAAATTTCCACTAATTTAAAAATATAGTGGAATAGTGGAATTAATGGATAAATGGGAATTAAAAATATAGTGGAATTAAATATAGTTGACATTTTTAGATATTAACTTTTTTAAAATGAATTTCCATCAAGTATCGGCTACCTCAGTTAAAAATAAAGGAGGGTTATCAATAAAGGCCCGGCAATCTATCTCTCTAGAAACAAAAAAGGAAGTTATTCGGCGAATGGAAAATGGACAAACATGCTGTTACAAGCATGTCTTGTTAGAGCGTGTTAGAGCTCTTTGAACTACAATCAAAATCAATTTTTGGTTTTAAGGGGGCAGGTGGAGGCGACGAAACATTTTTGGGAAGCAAGGGTTGGTTTCAAAGGGCCCAACATTCAAACACAAAAGACAAGTCCTGCTACATGACCACCTCTTACAACTCCACTCTTTGGTTAAAACTTTAGATGACGTTTTGGCATAATCGTAGCTCTCTCTCACCAACGACTCGAATAATTTCGTAGTTTAGTTCAAGAATCGATTGTGGGTTGTTCTTATAGACTTGGATTTTAACGTAACCCCAAAGAAAATGGTCCAGCGCTGTCAAATCACATGAACTTGTGGCCAATTAACATCACTGTTTCTCACAATAACTCGTCCAGAAAATATTTCTCTCAATAAATCAATTGTATCATTAGCAGAGTGAGGTTTATCACACCATTCACAGTTACAGCTTAACCCATACCATTCTGAAAGAAATACGGTCCATCTACACCTCCTGACCATTTAGCTTTAGTTCCTGTGTTATTTGAACCTTATATGCCTTCAAAGTTGTTCTATGTTGTAGATTCAAGGAGTCCAAATGGTTGTGAAGGTCGACTAATTGAGTTTTCTGAGTCTTCAATCAATATGCTCTTGTGAACGACCACTGCGACTGTATATTGCTCTTCTTTTATCTTCCGCTGAATCAGTTTTTTGAAATTTCTGAACAATTCGATTGATAATGCAGATTCAGATCGATGATTGTGCAAACCGTAAACATCACGCAATTTTTTAAAAACATTTTTCACTGAACGTCCATTTTCATAAAATAATTCAACAATTTTAAGGCGTTGTTATATTGTGTACGACTCCATTTTTATAAATGTCATACATTACACTTCTAAAATGAGACTAGTCCTAGGCAAATTCACAACGCCATCTGTGTTTTATTTAAGAATTAAAATAAAAACTGCTCAATTTGAAAGACCTGTTATTACACTTTTGGCCGACTTTTAACAAATATCGACTGAACGGAAAGTATGTTCATATCCACAACCCAGAAAATGTGACAACGTTTTTGCTTTAATAGATCGCCACATACAATTAACTGAATGAACGTGCCTCAAATTTAGGCACGTGCCTAATTGTTTGGTAACTCTTGCTCTATTTCTGTGTCTTAAAAACCCAAATATTAAAGCCCGCTATATAACGCTATGGTATTAACATAAAACAGTAATTATATTAACGATTTTCTTGTCACTCTACACCTATCCTGCCCAAGGAAAACAACCCTGTCACAAACCCTTAATGTTGCGACCTCAATTGACCATCGTCCAGTTTAAAAGTCTATCCAGGACACCGACTTCGCGGACGTGGCTTGCATATTTCCGGATATTTCTCCTGTCCTATGAAAAATTCATCTTTCATTCTCCACCAGCGCGACAGTTTCCATCCCTCACCGAAACCGTTACGCCTTATGAAGTTCTGATCCTTTCCGAAGATTTTTGACGAAAGTTTTTGGTCAGGCTTTAGGTTGCTCGTGTTACTTATCTCGGCGCGAAACGATTTTTGTTTTTGGATGAGATTCTCGCCAACGATATGGAAGACCTCGAAAGGTAAAATATTTAACATTTAATTTTTTTTTTAGTTTTTAAATTGAATAGTTTTTGAATCGAGTTGCAAGAAGACGCATATGAAATAAAAAGTCACATTCATTGACCTAAAATCATTAAACTCCAAGAGATTTATCACTAAACACCCAAATCGCTTTTTTAAACGTCTCGACGCCCGTTTCGCCAACCATGTTAGTAGCATCAGGATATGTTTCAAACTATCATATGGAATATGATAGATTGAAACATATGGAATTGGCTAGAAGGATTTAAAATAAATAAAACAAGGTAATAGCGGATCTTACAGATTGAGCGGTCTTTTAAATCTTTGAATAAAACACAGATGGCGAATTTGCCCAGGTCTAAGAAAATATATAAGAAGGTATTCTAATCCTACAAGGGACGATGGGAAATGTATCAAGCGGTGGCGCCATCTCACGTGTCCCCAAGGCATCAATTTAAACTTTTTATGACGTGCCAACGTAACAGTTTGGGGTTCAAATCCTCACCATTGTTATAATTTTTTCTGTTCAAAAATAGTATTAAAATTATTCTGCTATTAATTTCTGATAATTATTAAGTTGCAAGTTATTTTTCCAGCTTCTAGTGTTAAATAATTAGTTAAATAAAAAATGTACGTCATTCATAATACACGTTTGTTTTTTAATTGAAAAAAGCGTGCAATAATTTTAATTATATAATTTATTCAGAAAATATAAAAAAGACAGTAAGATTAAATAATCAATATACTTGAAAACAATACCCAAAAAACAATAAATTGAATATATTCATTTCCGAACGATTTTAGTATGAACTTCGAGAGTTGTAAAGGACGATTTTTCCCAAAAAATCATCTTTTCAGATGAGGCACGTTTTGAAATTGGTGGGTATGTTAATAAACAAAATTGTCGTATTTAGGCTGAGGAAAATTCACGGTTGATTCATGAGAAACCTTTACATCTTAAACGAGTCACTGTTTGGTGTGTATCATGGTCAGGATGTGTAATTGGACAGTATATCTTTCAGAATGCTGGTGGCGAAGCTGTAACTGTAAATGGTGTGGTGATACACCTCACTTCGAAAAATTTCCTGAACTAGTTATTACAAGCAACAGTGAAGTTAGTTGGCCACCAAGTTCATCTGATTTGACACCGTTGGACTATTTTTTTTCCGTGGAAAGCCAGATCTCTAAGAACAATCCCCAATCGATTCTTGAATTAAAGGATGAAATCCTCGAATAGAGTCACTGATGAGATAGAGCTACAGTTATGTCAAAATGTCATTAAAAATTTTGACAAAAGAGTGGACGTCTGTGGAGCAGCAAGAGGCGGCCATTGGGCATATATTGTCTTTCATGTTTAATGTCAGGCACTCTGCTCCAATTATCACTGGGGAACAGCAATTTTGTTAACTTGGATCTGTGACTTGTTTTTGACTAATATTTCATCTCTGAATTCAAAAATATTCACACTTTTTCTCTATCACGTCAAGTTCTTAAGCTACAGCATACCCCTCATTTTACCTTAAAAGTGTACATACGAAAGGAGATAAGGTGAGATCTGACCAAATAGATTAGAATATTTTACTATTACAGAGGTTAACATATTATTAAAAGTTAAATTGTGTTTATTCAAAAAATAAATAAAAGATATTATGGTAAAAATTTCTTCTTATAGCTTTTCCTGGAGTGTTCAGTTTGTGGACATTCTCGCTTGATGCTTCCAACAGTAGTCAGCTATCATACTGATATCCTATCTACCTTGTAACAGCGCTTCCATAACCTTTAGATCTTGGTGGAATCGCTCGCCCTGTTCATCACTAACAGCACCAAGATTTTCTGGGAAGTTAGCAAGATGTCTATGTAAGAAATGCAGTTTGATGCTCATGTTGCAACCAAGCTTTTTAAAGCTCTCCAAGAGTTGTTGAACAATTTCGATGTAATTCGGGGCTCGTGTATTTCCAAGAAAGTCTTTAACAATATTTTTAAAAGCCAACCAAGCATTCCATTCAAGTTCGGTCATTGTTTCAGTGAAATTTTCATCTTTAACGAGTTGTCGAATCTGTGGACCATCAAACACACCAGCCTTTATCTTTTCGTATGACAGGCTAGGGAATGCCGAAATGATATACTTAAAGCAGTCTCCTTCAGTTGACAAAGCCTTAACAAATTGCTTCATGAGACCTTGTTTTATACACAAAGGCGGAAATACAATGTTTTTTCTGTCGACTAGTGGCTGATTTAAAATGTTTGGATCACCAGGTCTTAGGTTAGATCTTGACGGCCAGTTCGATTGCACCCAATGCTTCTCACGAGCTCTGCTGTCCCACATGCACAAAAAACAGGGATACTTGGTGTACCCGCGTTGCTGGCCAAGAAGGAAACAGACCATTTTAAGGTCAACACAGATGTTGATCGCAGATACGCAGATCTCATGTGTAATTGACCGAACTAGTTTTGCATGACGCAACGTCACTCACGCCCCCACTCCTAGGTCGAAGAAGGTTCGCCGGTAGGAGAGCAGTAGTGACTTCTGTGATTCGCCAAGCTTAGTCGAATTCGCAACAACTGTAGAGAAAAAACTTGACGTGATAGAAAAAAACTAAATAAAGTTTTGGAATTAGCATGTCAATTTACGTATAAAACAGCTTAAATATCGAACTCGACAGAAATTATTTTTCAAATTGTTCCCCAGTGTTATCAATAAAAATATTTTTGAAATCAACGCAAATTCTGTGTTTTATTCCAGAATTTAAAAAACTACTCAGTTTGAAAGACCATTTAGATAAAAATAATCGAGCACTGGTAACAGAAAGCAGTAAGAAGTCAGAGGCGTTTGTCTTGTCGAAATCTGAGTTGCTTTTTTGAAATCCCTTCTGTTTTAGCGATACAAAAGTAGCAATCTTTTAAAAGGTCAGTAGGTTCTCTCCACACCATAGGAACAGGAAACAGCATAGAATTTTCCTTGCTAAATTCACTGACTTCACTAAATTCACGTGACACATACAGCAAACGTGAGGAGCCCAACTTTTATCTTGATCTACAATTTGGCACTTAAAATATAAAATATAGTCTTTTTTGACTTCCTCGGATATAGATCTAGCTTGTGACTTTAAAATAAATCGTGCGGATATATAACAAAACTTATCCACTAGATTTTTGCAAAATCGACCACTAGAACTTGCCATTTTATATTAAATCGACTTTAACATTTAACTGTACAGTACATTTCAAAATATATCGTTGACTGATTGTCTGCAATAAACTTTTAACAACCCCTGCCATAACGAAACCCGGCAAAGTTGCAAAAAACGTAAACAGGGCCGGGCCTAATAAAATATCAGGAAAAAAGATAAAATAAATTTTATACCTGGTTTAGTAGTTTCGAAATATTTTAGTTTAGTTCGCATTCTTTTCTTAAACAGTGCGGTTCCATAATTTCGATCGAATTTTTAGTTAAAAATGTGACGTTCTTGGATGGATTATGATCATTGTGCCTCAGGTAGTGCTAATTTTAAAAGAAAACATTTATCGCCCGATGCTAAGCAAATTGTTAAAAATGTGTATGTTTATTTATTGAATAGGGGGCTTAATGTAAATGCAGCAGCCGAGGAGACGTCTTCAAAAGTCCGCAGTGATTCTGGTAAAAGCAAATGTGTTGACGAAAGCGACAAAGACTTATTGGGACAATTAACATTTTGCCGAAGGGCAACGAAATATCTTGAAACGGACTATATTGTAAACGAGACAGAAACAAACTAAACTATAGAAAACAATAAAAATGTTCGTAGGATACTGAGGAAATACCCCCTCTACGATCTTGTAGAGGGGGTATGAACTGTACATTGTCCAGTTCAAAGTCAGATACAACTAATTTCAATTATCCCTTGATATAAAGGAGAAGCAGGTACTTGAAAATGGGACGTGCTAGGCCTATTCTGTGAAAAGGTGTTTTAATAACTACCTAAATAAAACGCAAAAGAAGCATTATCAGCAATATTATAAAAATCATGTCGATCTGTGTTATTTGTTCTTGAAGATAACATAAAAATAACCGGATAATCACTTGTAGTTATCGTTATACCTCATTTTAAACGATTAGTTACCCGGGTTTTTTTGCTATACCAACGGATTTTCATATTTGTTTCAATTAGACTTTTAAAACTATTTCAAAAGGAAGCAAATAAATTCGGCGAAAATTTTTGTCCAAAGTGCCATTCTGGCATCAGTCCAACTCCGAACTCAACTAGCAAGGCTAACAATTCGACCTCCTCGGTCCTAAACTGAGTTTTCGATAGGAAATGTCTCCGGTCGTTTCTAAACTGTCGCTTTTAAGTTACCGTCTGACGATTCGGCACAATTTGATTTGTTCGACAGGGCAGACAGTTTGCAATTTTCGGCTTTAACTACAACGAGATCGTTTAAATGCGCGTAAAGAAATCTGAAATTAATGTTGGCGGGAGCTTAATAATTTCTTGTACATAAATGGTGATTAAGGCAAAACGAACTGCAAGACGTTAGAGGAAATAAAAAATTTCCTGAAGTTTAAACAAAATTTAACACCCAATAAATATAACGCCATCAGCTTCAGTACTTCTACTTTACTTGGACTATATTTTACTGGGATAAAAGTTTTACGAGAATATTACGGAGCCATGTATCCCAGTTCTTTTATGTTTATGACCAATTTTTATATATTTGAAATTTTTATCGGGTGATTTCAGGCCAATTTTGAAAATCACGCATTCGTTTTTAGGAAAATATGTGATTTTTAGCTAAACTACGAAGGATCAACTACTGAGAAACTGCGACATGACATTGAATCATATTAAATAAATAAACAAAGATTAATATCTAAAATTTCCACTATATTTAAAATTGGATGTATAACAATTGTCTCGACGCATTCCTCGACGATATATTAAACTCTACGCAGGAAAAAAATATTTGAAACAAGACAAATATTTCGGACTCAAGAACATTTTTGACCGTAATCAAATGTATCTTAAACGAAGTAAACATTTTTCTATAATGATTCAATCTTAAATCAAAAAATTTATTTCTAACGGTTTTCTTGTTAATCCATATTTTCTATTTTAATGTGATTTTTGGCAGAAACCGATACGTCGTCGTCGTTTGTCTTTCGAAACAAAATGAAACGGCAGAAATCCACTTTAATTAGAATATGAAAACAAAATAGGAACATAACAAAATTTAGAACGTAATAACAAATAAAAAATATAAACATAATAACAAATAAAAAATATAAAAATGAAAAAAATTGAAACATAATTACTAAGAAATAATAATAAATAATAAATTAATGTAAAATTACAATTTTGTATTTGAAAAAGGCACTGTGTGCCGAAACAATTATACGTACAATTCATAATATAATGGAAACTTTAGATATTAATCTCGGCTTATTTATTTAAAAATAATTTAAATGATTTGTTCTTTCAGCTATCGATGGAGTGTTAAAATATACATATTTTAAGATTAGGAAGCATTTTATAAATCAATATATATCTGTATATCTTTTGTTGGTCATAGCGCAATCCAAACATTAAGTCGAGAAATGCATCCCAACGTTTTCAAAAGCCATTAACACAATATCGAATATTTCCAAAGCAGATACGACGTCTTTCACGTTTTGGTGTGTATTCCGATCGAACAGAAGCTTCATTTCAATGCAGTCAACTTCCTGTGGACTACCAGCTCGGAAACTATCAAACTAACTAGATTTCGCGAACCATTTCCGACAGATACATTCAGACAGAGTTATTTTTAACACGCTCTCCGCCCTTTTTATTTGTTTTCATCTTCCATATCACGACGTCGAAAAAAACTAAGAAAATTTTACAAGCTTGCCATCTCCTGCCGCATAAATATACCATACAGAAACGAACGAAGATATTTTAGAAAAATATCAGTGTGTAAATGTAAGTTTTAACATCGTATGAAGATGAACTGGAGATAAAAAAATATGTTTCTTTCAGGAATTTTTTTTTTCTGGTAGTTTCATATTGATAACCCCATTATTCAGGGAAAAACCCTCTTAGATGATCGACATAAAATATCAATCGTGTGCCGTTATCGAATATAAGGAACGAAAACCCTCATCGAAAGGCAATCCAGACCCACTAAACGACCAATCACAAACGATATATATTCACCTTAAATTCAAATTTGCTCCAAAAACGAATGTTAGGTGTTCGATATTTCATTGATCTTAAATCGGGTTGAAATCTCCTGATAAAATGTCTTGCCGGTGTACGAGGTCTTACTCAGAAATAACGAAAGTGTGGCGAGAACAAACTGCTGTAACAGAAATAAAACCACAATATTGTAGAAGAGGAATCGATAATTTTGAAAAATCAGTATGTGTTGAACGTTGTGCCAGGGTTGCTATTTATGTATCCGGAATCAGCAACAATGGTGTTGCTAGGCGCCATATACATCGTAAAGTTTGACATTGTTGACTGTATACTTACTCAGAACATTTTATCATACGGACGTTGTTTGTGTTGTTTAGTGACTTGAAAATTTCAGTCAAAAAACGAGAATTATCGTATGATTATTTACTACGGCTTTCGATGTAGATTATCTCAACAACAGTGCATCGACCAACTCACTTCGCCATTTGGCGATAAAGCACCATCTAAAACCACAGTATATCACTGGTTAAGGGAATTTAGTCGTGGTCGTCGTTCGCTCATGAACGAATCAAAAAAAAATTGTCCAAAATCGGTTGTTGTGCAAGAAAACATCGATATGGTGCGCGAACTGATAAAGCACGATCGTCATGTGACATACCGTCAGATTGGGGCTTCCCTGGGTATTAGTACGACAAGCATACACAAGGTTTTATAAGAACATTTAGCCGTGAAAAAGTGTCGATTGGTGCAAAAAATACTCAAAAAATACAATCGTGGTGTGCCAAAGGCCGTGTTTAACATTCTCAGAGGTGACGATTTTTGCATCTATGCGTGTGAGTCCAAAAGTACACAGCAGTCGACTGTATGTGTCTTTGAAAATGAGCCAAACCCAACAAAAGTTGTTCGCGCAAGAAACACTACGAATCAAATGGTCGCCTGTTTTTTTTTGGGATAAATGTGCTATTGGAGAATCATAGAACCATCAATTCTTAATGATACACAACCATTTGAAAACATCGAATTGCTGGGTCATCCGCCGTACAGTCCTGATTTGACACCCAATGATTTCTTTTTGTTCCCGCCCTTGAGAATAAACTCCGTGGTCAACGATTTTCGACGCTCGAAGAAGCGGTTGATGCTTTCAAAATGCATGTTTTGGAGATACCTCAATCGAACTGGCAAAAGTGCTATGAAAATTGGTTCGAAGGTATGGAAAAGTGTAACGATCATCGCGAAGAACATTTTGAAAAAGAATAAAACTATTTTCAATGATAGATATTTGTTTTTATTTGTGATTCCGGATACATAAATAGCAACCCTCGTATGTAACAATAGAAAATGATTAGAAAAAAATTACAAACCATCAAATTAAACATCCCAATTTTCTGTTATTAATTCAATGCAATTTACAAGATCAAGCAAATAAAATACAAGAATAGGCAGGGATGCTCTATTGCATCTTACATTTTCCCATACGTTACTAATGATATAACATCAAAAAGTAAGCAGACTATTTAGATAAAACACGAAGTGTATATTCATCCAAATTAATTTTTACTCCGTCGAAATAATCCCCTATCACTGTAATTATTACAACGTTTTTTCCAGTCTTCGAAACAGTTTTTATATTCGACTTCTGGTATTTCTTTCTAAGCGGACAGTGAGCTCTTTGAATGAGGCTTCTATGGACTGAAAATGGCGCCCACGAAATGTTTTTTTCAAACGAGGGATCAGAAAAACATTACATGGTATTTTTTCTGGTGAGTGTCGTGCTTCTGGAACGAATAATTGACGTGTACGTGATGCAAAACCCATGAATTTAATCTAATATTTAATCTGTAATACATAATCGCTGATCAGTCAGTACAAGATCTTTAATTTTGTTTTAGGAGGATTTTGATTTAGGAGGTCTTCCAAAGGTTCATCTTCAAACATCTACCATGGCTAAAGTTTTTGCACAGATAGTAAACATTTTTTTGGCATAGCTTCATGGCTGTAAGATTTTCATAATATTTTTCTGCATAAAATATTTCGTTTGCTATACAAAATCGAATGCAATAATTATATATATATTGGGAACGTGCAGGCCTTTGGCCAAGGTCATATTTGGCATTCTCAATACAGGTCTAAAGACTGAAAGCTGAGGAAACTGTCCCGTAATATTTGCACTCTTCTGGGTCGCAGATTGTGGTTGTGAGAGCTTCTTATTGGTTCTGGTGTTGACACCCCCTCGAACGTTGTTTGGGGTGTCTCAGTGGTAGTCAGTTGATCTTCGGATGTTGCCGTGAAAAAAAAATCTAGTTGTGAACCCTGGGGAGTAGGCAGATTGAGGCCTTTGGGCAAATCAAGTAGATTCTTTTGATAATGTACTCGCTTCGGCGGTACATATACTAAAATTGGAACGATACAGAGAAGATTAGCATGGCCCCTCCACATTTTTAATCCAGATCCACCCTAGATCATCTTATGGCTTTTCACAATGACATCTGAACCACCTTTCAGAGGAAAAATCACCTAGTAGCAGCTTTTTTAGACATTTCCAGTGCTTTCGTTACGGTATGGAGACCCACGATCCTAAACACCCTACATAAGTGCGGTTTCAAGGACGGCTTCCCAAATTTATTTCTAATTTCCTCGCTGATAGATTCTTTGCAGTCAGGATGGACGGACATATGTCTGACCAATTCCCATTACTAAATGGTGTCCCTCAAGGTTCAGTACTGAGCCCCACTCTTTTTAATATAGCAATGAATAATATCCTAAGATATCTTAGCCCTACGATCTCGCACAGACTTTATGCTGATGATCTCCTGCTATACTATTCTTCCCCCAATTCAAGAGTCTGCGAAAGAATCATTCAGTCAAATCTAACTTCTCTGAGAAAATGATCCAATTCCACAGGTCTCTTGCTCTCTTCTGAAAAATCAACTGTTGTTCATTTCTGCAGAAGGCGCAATTGTCCTCGCTTACACGCAATCACTCTATCAAACAATATTATCCCTACAGTTCCGTATCACAAGTTCTTAGGTCTCACATTTGATTATAGACTATCCTGGAAAGACCACATTCACTATTTGAAAGCTAAATGTGCTCGGGACATGGGAATACTTAAGATGCTCTCAAACAATACTTGGGGCTCGGATCACCACTGTTTACTTAAACTATACAAGGCTATAATTAGATCCAAGTTGTATGGCTGCATAATCTTCGCAACGGCTCCTAAATCTTACTTGCGCTCTCTGTATGTCATACAGAAAGGTCCTTAAGACTCATAACTGGAGCATTCCCCACTAGTCCAATCCCCAGCCTACATTGTATCAAGAGTTTAGAGCTCTTATCTACCAGAAGAAAATACCTTCTCTTAAAATATGGTACATATCTCTGGCAAAGACCATTCATCCCTGGCTATCAATCATTTCTCCATCCCCCCTAACCACCCTTTCCCATCTACTCACAATTTGGCCCACAACCCCAGAATCCTTTTTCAACAGTTGCTAATAGAGTCAGATATACAACTGCATGTCCCTGTTCCAATCCGTCCTATTTCTTCTCCTCCTTGGTTGCTTCATCCAATCCAGGTAGACTTCTCTCTATTAAAATATGATAAAGAATCCACGAGTTCCTCCATATATAAATCCATTATAAACACCTTACTCGATTCTCACTCCCCATGCCAATCAATTTTTACGGACGGATCTAAGATGGACCAAGGAGTTGGCTGCGGTTTTGTACACAATAGAACCACTTCAGGATTCAAACTGCCGACTTCAACCAGTATACTTACTGCTGAATTAGTGGCAATAGAAAAATGTCAGATTAAACCCTGAAAATTCCTGGATTGTATTTTTTGATTCCAAAAATGCTCTGCTCATGATTCAAAATCGCTTCATTTCTCATCCAGTTATTGCACAAATTACAGAACTTGTAGGAGATATCATCTCTCAGGATTCTACTATTCTTTTCGTTTGGTGTCCCGGTCATAAGGGCATCAAGGGTAATGAGGAAGCTGACCAGCTCACAAAGCGCTCAATAGAGCACGGACTACCATACTTGCACAGCTTCCACCCAAAAGACCATCTCTCTTTTGCAAAAACTTTTGCACAAATCTCAATGCAGTCATATTGGGAGGACCTTGAGAGACCAAACAAACTGAGAGTCCTTAAACCTTCATTCTCTCAATCCCCTCCAGAGCTACTGCGGGATAGAAAAGCCACAGTTAAATGGATAAGACTCATGATAGGCCACTGCAGATTTTCTCATGAATTCCTGCTAAAACGAGAAGGCCCTCCCATCTGCGAATATTGCAATGATTCTCTAACAATCAAACAAATTCTGATTGACTGCACAGTCTTATCTCCTCTCAGATCCTTCTTCGGCTTAAGCCAAGATATTACCAAAAATCTTAGTTCTGCCAACATGTGCAACACATTTGCTTACCTAAAAGAAATAAATTATTTTCCTAAGATATAGCCATTTCAAGCGCTTCGCTTTCACTCAAATGATTGTAGTAAAGCGTAAGCAAACTAGTCAATTTCCTGTGATAATAACAATTGTGACATAATCATCTGTGATTCTCCTATTTGTGATACAACCCATATGTGATACATTTTATACTTATACATTTATGTTTTTACACTTTGTACATAGTTAGATTATATACATATCATTATATACATATCTTCTTATTTTTCCATGAGTAATAGACTCATAATTTGATTTTATGGTCGCTAAATGATCTCGATATCGATGCGACCTAAACTACTAAAATTATCTCTCTCTCTCTTTTGATAATGGCTTCAAAGTGGAAGCCGAAATGTCGAGGTTTTATCAATCAAATTTTTAGTGAGAGAATAAACAGTTTTATTTCGCCTATTATATATATATATATATATATATATATATATATATATATATATATATATATATATATATATATATATATACTGTGGATTAATAATAAATAAATAAATAATAATTTATTAATAATTATAAAGTTTGTTTTAGTATTTTAAATTACAATTGTGAATTGCTATAACTATTTTATTTTAAGTTTTAGAAAAACAAAAAATTCATCACTATTTTGACTCATAAATATCGCTGGTACTTCCTTAACAAGCGAAATGATATGAAGCTTCTGTCAGATATCAGAGACTGGCAAACCAAATCAAAAAATAAATGGTTGCATTTTTTTCGATATGTAAAAAAATTAATTGTATGTGAAAATGTGAAATTTAAAACAAAAGTTAATTTACTTTTTGATCATACTAGTTTAGTCAATTTCTTGTCTCTTTAGAGTTGTCCCCCTGTTGGCAGAATGTTGTTTCTCACCAAGCAGAATATGGTCTAAGACACCACTCGAGCAGGCGAGGTTGACATTTGGGGTAGTATTAAACCTGCTGATCATTGCTCTTTACACTATTTCTACAGTTCTACAGTTTTTACTTCAAAAAAGGTTTATACTCTTCCACGCCGGACTAATGTTTCACTATGAACAACCTTTTCTTTTTGAAACAGTTACTTTTGAAGAGAGAAGGTATTAATGTGGACCAATAAACAAATGATCCTATATAATTAGGCTGGATATTTATTGTTCACTATGTATATCAACCGATACACGAATAGATAGAACTCCTAAACAAAAACTTTTCTTTCTAATACCGTTTCTCTGATTATCAGGCAACATTTTATGCATATAACCTGTCACGAATAGATATGCCTGAATCTTATTTGCATTAATATTAAAACTGGATATGTATTTTCTAGTGTGGTTTCGCAGTAAAATCGTGTTTCCCTAAAATATAATATTTAAATAGGATTGAGGTAGACTGGCTAGGTGAAAATGAGCTGAGAACGTGCTGCTATGATTGTACGTAAACATTTACACTGTTAAGTACAGCGGAACTAGGTTTAGGCTAGAGCAGTGGTCTTTATGCAAATTTGATTCTACCAGGACAGCGCACGAATTATCGTCTCAAATATAGGACGAAACATCTGGATTATTTGGAGCAAGTTTATCTCTCCCTATTCACAACTGCCCACTAGATATTCCTATTCAGAAAATTTCAGAAAGTTTTTTAATAATAATAATAATTTATTGAATCCTCAAGACAATACAAATATGCATGGATCAAGTCAAAACAAGAGCATGCACATTGCCACACTTCTATGCATACAAAGAATATATAACATTTAAACCTACATTTGAATTTTTATTTTTATTCTTGATAAGGTATATAATTTAATAATTTAATAAAGTATTTATTCAATCCCCACAACAATAAAAATATCCATGATTAAGTCGGATTGACAGAATTGACAGAATGTTCAGTGACACGATCTCAGAACTAATACATGAAATGATAATCTTGCACAAATAAACATTGTATACATAAATAAGCATTTAATCTAATTATTGATACGACATATATTCTTCTAAAATATAAAAACTTTGAGTTATAAGAAATTCGCGGACTAATTTTTTAAATTCGTTGCTTAAATCGCGCTGTTGCTTAAATCGTTGTGGCAATTTATTATACAGCTTCACACCCCTATAGTAAACATTATGTTTAGCTTAAGATTAATATAATACCTTCTGTTCAAGATCTTGTTGGTAAAAATAGTCTAGTTTCCTTCACAGTAATCCTCTCTCTCATTCCAATCTTCGAAACAGATTTTAATTCGATTTCTGGTTTTTCCTTCAAAAGGGCCAGCGAACTGTTTTATTTAAGAGAGCATGGCTTCTATAAACTCAAAATTTCTTCGGCTGAGAAAAAAATAAAGTCACACGATGTCATATTTGGTGAGTATGGTGTTTCTGAATAGCGAAAAATTGACGTACATTTACAGCACACAACGTCATCTGGGACATATAATTGGGGATCAGATAGGGCCATACAAAATCAAAGAAGTAAGTTCTCAGAACTATTTGTCGATGGCTCTCGTGAGGAGGGCATTTAGCCAGGCTAGACGACGTATACGTTAGGCAAAGAGATCAAAAACCTTCAACTGGGTCGAATTCTTCATATACTTAAGAATGCCGAATTTTTAACAATTACAAATGGCGCTATAATATCTAACTTAACAAGTAAAATGATCAATTCTTCTATTGGAACCTTTGGTGTGAAACACTAAACTTGAAGAGATTTACCACTAAATACCAAAACACTTTTTTGAATTCTAATCTAATTAGATAAAATCATCTCCTGATGATGCTAACATGGTTAGCGAAACGTGCGTCGAGCAGTTCAAAAAAAGTATTTTGGTGTTTAGTGGTAAATCTCTTCAAATTTAGTAAGGTAGTTTAGTAGGATTAGTTTTTGTTGCTTTTAGCATTACAATCTCTTAGTTGGGTCAAAAATATATAAAATATAATAAAATACAGGCAGAAAATTATCTTGTCGATGCCACAAATTATAAAAATAACCCACTTTTACTCAAAAAGGTCGAATTAAAGTTTTTCCACGGCTTCAACTCCGGAAACCACTTCTGGATTCCCATATGGCCAAACAAAGACAGGGTCAAGAGTTACCACGATGGTCCTCAGCCCTATTGCTCTACATTATTGGATTTTTACCTTGACGAAACAATTGACTGCCGTCGCTTTTGTGGCCGTGACGTAATCGCCAGAGTGCTTCCTAATCGAAACTCGTCGGTAATCTCCAACGTCTCGACACTATTTTTGTTTATTTTGCAAAGCTAGCTTTTCAATTTGAACGAGAAGGCGTAATTAAAGTGAAAAGATTGCTGGGTCGCTTTTAAACATCTTCTTTAATTAGAGTTCGTTGTTTTTTCAAGTGCAATCTTATTTTCTAGGTGTTGAAACAGACTTGAAGAGATTTTTTAAACGCGTATGTAACCTATGGAAAATTATTTGAAACGGAGAAATTTTCACTCATAGCCCCATGGTTTTTAGAGAGAGAATAAACAGTTTTATTTCGCCTATATTATATATATATATATATATATATATATATAGTATATATATATATATATATATATATATATATATATAGTAATGTACAAATACTATCAGTAATGTACAAAGTTTTCACTAAGATAATTTCTAAAAGAATATTAAAAAAACTGAACGAAGCACAACCAAGAGACCAAGCAGGATTCAGAAGTGGATTCAGTACAATGGATCATTCAGGTTGTATGCAGGTCATAGAACGGCACAACGAATACACCATGCCATTGTGCTTGGCTTTTGTCGACTACGAAAAAGCATTTGATTCCATCTCAAAGCATGCGATAATGGATGCACTGCTTAGCCAAGGTGTAGAGAGAGCCTATGTAAACCTATTAGAATCGATATATGATGGAGCTACAGCCACAATTGCCCTTGATGATCTTGAAGTGGGAATTAATGTAGAACGAGGTGTACAGCAGGATGACGCAATATCGCCTATTCTTTTCTCGGCTGGCGTTGAAGAAGTATTCCGTAAACTGGATTGGGAACAGGATGGTGTAAAGATCAATGGTGCAAACTTAAACCATCTTAGATTTGCAGATGATATTATTCTCATTTCACAAAACCCAGAGGAGTTGCAAAGACGCATACAAGAACTGCAAAGGGCCGGCGAACCATTTGGCTTGAAAATAAACCTGAAAAAGAGTCAGGTTATGTTCAATAACTTCGGTCAGGACAGAAGAATTTCAGTTTTAGGAAGGGATTTGGACAGCTTTATATATCTTGGGCAGAGGATTTCAATGGAGGGGAATACCGCCCGGGAGGTGCAACAGCGTGTTAAATGTGGCTGGCAGGCATCTGGTAGGCTCAACATAGTGTTTAAGAGCAGACTCCCACTTTGCCTGAAAAGAAAAGTCTTCGATCAGTGCGTTCTACCCATTATGACATACGGAAGTAAAACCTGGACACTCACATCGCAATCAATTCAAAAACTTCGGGTGGCACAGAGGGGAATGGAAAGACGTATGCTTGGCATTACAAGACGAGACAGAAAGTCCTACGCATGGATCAGGGAACAAACAAAAGTCTGTGACATCATTGGAGGAGTAAAACAATTGAAATGGAGATGATGATGATGATATATATATATATATATATATATATATATATATATATATATATATATATATATATATATATATATATATATCTATAATTGTTTTCTCGACTATGTAAATAGTAGAAGAGTCCTTAGAAACGTTTGTTCCTGCGTGTGAGTGTTGTTCTATATTTTCTGTTTATTTTATTATATATATTTTAACATTTTGACTGAATTTTAAACATTCTGTTATTCCTCC